>JAJHSJ010002853.1:0-49620 GCA_021015155.1 Magnolia officinalis | reverse complement strand
TCATAACTCCCTCACCGGAGGTCAGATTTGGACGGTTTTTAGCTCTTTGGAAAGGGTAACTGGAGGGCTATCAAAACGAATCAGGACTTTTCTCATTCCGAGGCCGTCTGGTAGCCCGAAAGAGCGCCAGAAGCCATCAATCGTCGTTTCTCGATCTCGGTCGTAAATCTTTCAAAATCGCGTGATTCGAATGAAACGCCCGTAACTCCCTCATTATAAGTCGGATTGGGTCCATTTTTAATTCATTGGAAAGGTCAGTCAGTGCTCTTCGAAATCCATTTGGAACCGTCGAATTCCGACACCGTTTGGGCCTCCAAAAGAGGGGCGCGAGCAAATCGTCCGAAATTTTTCGACCTCCCCTCTTCCCACAATGCGCTCATAACTCCCTCACCGGAGGTCAGATTTGGACGGTTTTTAGCTCTTTGGAAAGGTAACTGGACGGGCTATCAAAACGAATCAGGACTTTTCTCATTCCGAGGCCGTCTGGTAGCCCGAATGAGCGCCAGAATCCATCAATCGTCGTTTCTCGATCTCGGTCGTAAATCTTTCGAAATCGCGTGATGCGAATGAAACGCCCGTAACTCCCTCATTATAAGTCGGATTGGGTCCAATTTTAATTCATTGGAAAGGTCAGTCAGTGCTCTTCGAAATCCATTTGGAACCGTCGAATTCCGACACCGTTTGGGCCTTCAAAAGTAGGGCGTGAGCAAATCGTCCGGAATTTTTCCGACCTCCCTCTTCCAACAAATGCGCTCATAACTCCCTCACCAGAGGTCGGATTTGGACGGTTTTTTCTCTTGGAAAGGTAACTGGACGGGCTATCAAAACGAATCAGGACTTTTTTCATTCCAAGGCCGTCTGGTAGCCCGAATGAGCGCCAGAAGCCATCAATCGTCGTTTCTCGATCTCGGTCGTAAATCTTTCAAATCGCGTGATGCGAATGAAACGCCCGTAACTCCCTCATTATAAGTCGGATTGGGTCCATTTTAATTCATGGAAAGGTCAGTCAGTGCTCTTCGAAATCCATTTGGAACCGTCGAATTCCGACACCGTTTGGGCTCCAAAAAGTAGGGCGCGAGCAAATCATCCGGAATTTTTCGACCTCCCCTCTTCCCACAAATGCGTCATAACTCCCTCACCGGAGGTCGGATTTGGACGTTTTTAGCTCTTTGGAAAGGTAACTGGATGGGCTATCAAAACGAATCAGGAACTTTCTCATTCCGAGGCCGTCTGGTAGCCCGAATGAGCGCCAGAATCCATCAATCGTCGTTTCTCGATCTCGGTCGTAAATCTTTCGAAATCGCGTGATGCGAATGAAACGCCCGTAACTCTCTCATTATAAGTCGGATTGGGTCCATTTTTAATTCAATGGAAAGGTCAGTCAGTGCTCTTCGAAATCCATTTGGAACCGTCGAATTCCGACACCGTTTGGGCCTTCAAAAGTAGGGCGCGAGCAAATCGTCCGGAATTTTCTAACCTCCCTCTTCCCACAAATGCGCTCATAACTCCCTCACCGGAGGTGGATTTGGACGGTTTTTAGCTCTTTGGAAAGGTAACTGGACGGGCTATCAAAACGAATCAGGACTTTTCTCATTCCGAGGCCGTCTGGTAGCCCGAATGAGCGCCGCCAGAATCCATCAATCGTCGTTTCTCGATCTCCGTCGTAAATCTTTCGAAATCGCGTGATGCGAATGAATGAAACGCCCGTAACTCCCTCATTATAAGTCGGATTGGGTCCATTTTTAATTCATTGGAAAGGTCAGTCAGTGCTCTTCGAAATCCATTTGGAACCGTCGAATTCTGACACCGTTTGGCCTTCAAAAGTAGGGCGCGAGCAAATCGTCCGAAAATTTTCTGACCTCCCCTTTTCCACAAATGCGCTCATAACTCCCTCACCGGAGGTCAGATTTGGACGGTTTTTAGCTCGTTGGAAAGGTAACTGGACGGGCTTTCAAAACGAAATAGGACTTTTCTCATTCTGAGGCCGTCTGGTAGCCCGAATGAGCGCCATAAGCCATCAATCGTCGTTTCTCGATCTCGGTCGTAAATCTTTCAAAATCGCGTGATTCGAATGAAACGCCCGTAACTCCCTCATTATAAGTCGGATTGGGTCCATTTTTAATTCATTGGAAAGGTCAGTCAGTGCTCTTCGAAATCCATTTGGAACCGTCGAATTCCGACACCGTTTAGCCTCCAAAAGTGGGGCGCGAGCAAATCGTCCGAAATTTTTTTGACCTCCCCTCTTCCCACAAATGCGCTGATAACTCCCTCACCGGAGGTCAGATTTGGACGGTTTTTAGCTCGTTGGAAAGGTAACTGGACGGGCTATCAAAACGAATCAGGACATTTCTCATTCCGAGGCCGTCTGGTAGCCCGAATGAGCGCCAGAATCCATCAATCGTCGTTTCTCGATCTCGGTCGTAATCTTTCGAAATCGCGTGATTCGAATGAAACGCCCGTAACTCCCTCATTATAAGTCGGATTGGGTCCATTTTTAATTCAATGGAAAGGTCAGTCAGTGCTCTTCGAAATCCATTTGGAACCGTCGAATTCCGACACCGTTTGGGCCTCCAAAAGTGGGGCGCGAGCAAATCGTCCAGAATTTTTACCTCCCCTCTCCCACAAATGCCTCATAACTCCCTCACCGGAGGTCGGAATTGGACGGTTTTTAGCTTGTTGGAAAGGTAACTGGACGGGCTATCAAAACGAATCAGGACTTTTCTCATTCCGAGGCCGTCTGGTAGCCCGAATGAGCGCCAGAATCCATCAATCGTCGTTTCTCGATCTCGGTCGTAAATCTTTCGAAATCGCGTGATGCGAATGAAACGCCCGTAACTCCCTCATTATAAGTCGGATTGGGTCCATTTTTAATTCAATGGAAAGGTCAGTCAGTGCTCTTCGAAATCCATTTAGAACCGTCGAATTCCGACACCGTTTGGGCCTTCAAAAGTAGGGCGCGAGCAAATCATCCGGAATTTTTCTAACGACCCCTCTTCCCACAAATGCGCTCATAACTCCCTCACCGGAGGTCGGATTTGGACGGTTTTTAGCTCTTGGAAAGGTAACTGGACGGGCTATCAAAACGAATCAGAACTTTTCTCATTCCGAGGCCGTCTGGTAGCCCGAATGAGCGCCAGAAGCCATCAATCGTCGTTTCTCGATCTCGGTCGTAAATCTTTCGAAATCGCGTGATGATGCGAATGAAACGCCCGTAACTCCCTCATTATAAGTCGGATTGGGTCCATTTTTAATTCATTGGAAAGGTCAGTCAGTGCTCTTCGAAATCCATTTGGAACCGTCGAATTCCGACACCGTTTGGCCTTCAAAAGTAGGGGCGAGCAAATCATCCGGAATTTTTCTCACGACCCCTCTTCCACAAATGCGCTCATAACTCCCTCACCGGAGGTCGGATTTGGACGGTTTTTAGCTCTTTGGAAAGGTAACTGGACGGGCTATCAAAACGAATCAGGACTTTTCTCATTCCGAGGCCGTCTGGTAGCCGAACGAATGAGCGCCAAAAGCCATCAATCGTCGTTTCTCGATCTCGTCGTAAATCTTTCGAAATCGCGTGATATGAAAGAAACGCCCGTAACTCCCTCATTATAAGTCGGATTGGGTCCATTTTTAATTCATTGGAAAGGTCAGTCAGTGCTCTTCGAAATCCATTTGGAACCGTCGAATTCCGAAACCGTTTAGGCCTCCAAAAGAAGGGCGCGAGGAAATCGTCCGGAATTATTCCGACCTCCCATCTTCCCACAAATGCGCTCATAACTCCCTCACCGGAGGTCAGATTTGGACGGTTTTTAGCTCTTTGGAAAGGTAACTGGATGGGCTATCAAAACGAATCAGGACTTTTCTCATTCCGAGGCCGTCTGGTAGCCCGAAAGAGCGCCAGAAGCCACCAATCGTCGTTTCTCGATCTCGGTCGTAAATCTTTCAAAATCGCGTGATTCGAATGAAACGCCCGTAACTCCCTCATTATAAGTCGGATTGGGTCCATTTTTAATTCATTGGAAAGGTTAGTCAGTGCTCTTCGAAATCCATTTGAACCGTCGAATTCCGACACCGTTTGGGCCTCCAAAAGAGGGGGCGTGAGCAAATCATTCAGAATTTTTCTGACCTCCCCTCTTCCCACAAATGCGCTCATAACTCCTCACCTCAGGATTTGGACGGTTTTTAGCTCTTTGGAAAGGTAACTGGATGGGCTATCAAAACGAATCAGGACTTTTCTCATTCCGAGGCCGTCTGGTAGCCCGAAAGAGCGCCAGAAAGCCACCAATCGTCGTTTCTCGATCTCGGTCGTAAATCTTTCAAAATCGCGTGATTCGAATGAAACGCCCGTAACTCCCTCATTATAAGTCGGATTGGGTCCATTTTTAATTCATTGGAAAGGTCAGTCAGTGCTCTTCGAAATCCATTTGGAACCGTCGAATTCCGAACCGTTTAGGCCTCCAAAAGTAGGGCGCGAGCAAATCGTCCGGAATTTTCCGACCTCCCTCTTCCCACAAATGCGCTCATAACTCCCTCACCGGAGGTCAGATTTGGACGGTTTTTAGCTCTTTGGAAAGGTAACTGGACGAGCTATCAAAACGAATCAGGACTTTTCTCATTCCGAGGCCGTCTGGTAGCCCGAATGAGCGCCAGAAGCCTCAATCGTCGTTTCTCGATCTCGGTCGTAAATCTTTCAAAATCGCGTGATGCGAATGAAACGCCGGTAACTCCCTCATTATAAGTCGGATTGGGTCCATTTTTAATTCATTGGAAAGGTCAGTCAGTGCTCTTCGAAATCCATTTGGAACCGTCGAATTCCGACACCGTTTGGGCCTCCAAAAGTAGGGCGCGAGCAAATCGTCCGGAATTTTTCGACCTCCCCTCTTCCACAAATGCGCTCATAACTCCCTCACCGGAGGTCGGATTTGGACGGTTTTTAGCTCTTTGGAAAGGTAACTGGACGGGCTATCAAAACGAATCAGGACTTTTCTCATTCCGAGGCCGTCTGGTAGCCCGAATGAGCGCCAGAAGCCATCAATCGTCGTTTCTCGATCTCGGTCGTAAATCTTTCGAAATCGCGTGATGCGAATGAAACGCCCGTAACTCCCTCATTATAAGTCGGATTGGGTCCATTTTTAATTCATTGAAAGGTCAGTCAGTGCTCTTCGAAATCCATTTGGAACCGTCGAATTCCGACACCGTTTGGGCCTCAAAAGTAGGGCGCGAGCAAATCGTCCGGAATTTTTCCGACCTCCCCTCTTCCCACAAATGCGCTCATAACTCCCTCACCGGAGGTCGGATTTGGACGTTTTTAGCTCTTTGGAAAGGTAACTGGATGGGCTATCAAAACGAATCAGGACTTTTCTCATTCCGAGGCCGTCTGGTAGCCCGAATGAGCGCCAGAATCCATCAATCGTCGTTTCTCGATCTCGTCGTAAATCTTTCGAAATCGCGTGATGCGAATGAAACGCCCGTAACTCTCTCATTATAAGTCGGATTGGGTCCATTTTTAATTCAATGGAAAGGTCAGTCAGTGCTCTTCGAAATCCATTTGGAACCGTCGAATTCCGACACCGTTTGGGCCTTCAAAAGTAGGGCGCGAGCAAATCGTCCGAAAATTTTTGACCTCCCCTTTTTCCACAAATGCGCTCATAACTCCCTCACCGAGGTCGGATTTGGACGGTTTTTAGCTCTTGGAAAGGTAACTGGACGGGCTATCAAAACGAATCAGGACTTTTCTCATTCCGAGGCCGTCTGGTAGCCCGAATGAGCGCCAGAAGCCATCAATCGTCGTTTCTCGATCTCGGTCGTAAATCTTTCAAAATCGCGTGATTCGAATGAAACGCCCGTAACTCCCTCATTATAAGTCGGATTGGTCCATTTTAATTCATTGGAAAGGTCAGTCAGTGCTCTTCGAAATCCATTTGGAACCGTCGAATTCCGACACCGTTTGGGCCTCCAAAAGTAGGGCGCGAGCAAATCGTCCGAAATTTTTGACCTCCCCTCTTCCCACAAATGCGCTCATAACTCCCTCACCGGAGGTAGATTTGGACGGTTTTTAGCTCGTTGGAAAGGTAACTGGACGGGCTTTCAAAACGAATTAGGACATTTCTCATTCCGAGGCCGTCTGGTAGCCCGAATGAGCGCCATAATCCATCAATCGTCGTTTCTCGATCTCGGTCGTAATTCTTTCGAAATCGCGTGATTCGAATGAAATGCCCGTAACTCCCTCATTATAAGTCGGATTGGGTCCATTTTTAATTCAATGGAAAGGTCAGTCAGTGCTCTTCGAAATCCATTTGGAACCGTCGAATTCCGACACCGTTTGGGCCTCCAAAAGTGGGGCGCGAGCAAATCGTGCAGAATTTTCTACCTCCCCTCTCCCACAAATGCCTGATAACTCCCTCACCGGAGGTCGATTTGGACGGTTTTTAGCTTGTTGGAAAGGTAACTGGACGGGCTATCAAAACGAATCAGGACATTTCTCATTCCGAGGCCGTCTGGTAGCCCGAATGAGCGCCAGAATCCATCAATCGTCGTTTCTCGATCTCGGTCGTAAATCTTTCGAAATCGCGTGATTCGAATGAAAACGCCCGTAACTCCCTCATTATAAGTCGGATTGGGTCCATTTTAATTCAATGGAAAGGTCAGTCAGTGCTCTTCGAAATCCATTTGGAACCGTCGAATTCCGACACCGTTTGGGCCTTCAAAAGTAGGGCGCGAGCAAATCATCCGGAATTTTCTACGACCCCTCTTCCACAAATGCGCTCATAACTCCCTCACCGGAGGTCGGATTTGGACGGTTTTTAGTTTTGGAAAGGTAACTGGACGGGCTATCAAAACGAATCAGGACTTTTCTCATTCCGAGGCCGTCTGGTAGCCCGAATGAGCGCCAGAAGCCTTCAATCGTCGTTTCTCGATCTGGTCGTAAATCTTTCCAAATCGCGTGATGCGAATGAAACGCCCGTAACTCCCTCATTATAAGTCGGATTGGGTCCATTTTAATTCATTGGAAAGGTCAGTCAGTGCTCTTCGAAATCCATTTGGAACCGTCGAATTCCGACACCGTTTGGGCCTTCAAAAGTAGGGGCGAGCAAATCATCCGGAATTTTCTCACGACCCTCTTCCCACAAATGCGCTCATAACTCCCTCACCGGAGGTCGGATTTGGACGGTTTTTAGCTCTCTTGGAAAGGTAACTGGACGGGCTATCAAAACGAATCAGAACTTTTCTCATTCCGAGGCCGTCTGGTAGCCCGAATGAGCGCCAAAAGCCATCAATCGTCGTTTCTCGATCTGGTCGTAAATCTTTCGAAATCGCGTGATGCGAATGAAACGCCCGTAACTCCCTCATTATAAGTCGGATTGGGTCCATTTTTAATTCATTGGAAAGGTCAGTCAGTGCTCTTCGAAATCCATTTGGAACCGTCGAATTCCGAAACCGTTTGGGCCTCCAAAGAAGGGCGCGAGCAAATCGTCCGGAATTTTTCGACCTCCCTCTTCCCACAAATGCGCTCATAACTCCCTCACCGGAGGTCATTTGGACGGTTTTTAGCTCTTGGAAAGGTAACTGGATGGGCTATCAAAACGAATCAGGACTTTTCTCATTCCGAGGCCGTCTGGTAGCCCGAAGAGCGCCAGAAGCCATCAATCGTCGTTTCTCGATCTCGGTCGTAAATCTTTCGAAATCGCGTGATTCGAAAGAAACGCCCGTAACTCCCTCATTATAAGTCGGATTGGGTCCATTTTTAATTCATTGGAAAGGTCAGTCAGTGCTCTTCGAAATCCATTTGAACCGTCGAATTCCGACACCGTTTGGGCCTCCAAAAAAGGGCGCGAGAGCAAATCGTCCGGAATTTTCGACCTCCCATCTTCCCACAAATGCGCTCATAACTCCCTCACCGGAGGTCAGATTTGGACGGTTTTTAGCTCTTTGGAAAGGTAACTGGATGGGCTATCAAAACGAATCAGGACTTTTCTCATTCCGAGGCCGTCTGGTAGCCCGAAAGAGCGCCAGAAGCCACCAATCGTCGTTTCTCGATCTCGGTCGTAAATCTTTCAAAATCGCGTGATTCGAAAGAAACGCCCGTAACTCCCTCATTATAAGTCGGATTGGGTCCATTTTTAATTCATTGGAAAGGTTAGTCAGTGCTCTTCGAAATCCATTAGGAACCGTCAATTCCGACACCGTTTGGGCCTCCAAAGAGGGGGCGTGAGCAAATCATTCAGAATTTTCTGACCTCCCCTCTTCCCACAAATGCGCTCATAACTCCCTCACCGGAGGTCAGATTTGGACGGTTTTTAGCTCTTTGGAAAGGTAACTGGATGGGCTATCAAAACGAATCAGGACTTTTCTCATTCCGAGGCCGTCTGGTAGCCCGAAAGAGCGCCAGAAGCCACCAATCGTCGTTTCTCGATCTCGGTCGTAAATCTTTCAAAATCGCGTGATTCGAATGAAACGCCCGTAACTCCCTCATTATAAGTCGGATTGGGTCCATTTTTAATTCATTGGAAAGGTCAGTCAGTGCTCTTCGAAATCCATTTGGAACCGTCGAATTCCGAAACCGTTAGGCCTCCAAAAGAGGGCGCGAGGAAATCGTCCGGAATTTTCCGACCTCCCATCTTCCCACAATTGCGCTCATAACTCCCTCACCGGAGGTCAGATTTGGACGGTTTTTAGCTCTTTGGAAAGGTAACTGGATGAGCTATCAAAACGAATAGGGACTTTTCTCATTCCGAGGCCGTCTGGTAGCCCGAAAGAGCGCCAGAAGCCACCAATCGTCGTTTCTCGATCTCGGTCGTAAATCTTTCGAAATCGCGTGATGCGAATGAAACGCCCATAACTCCCTCATTATAAGTCGGATTGGGTCCATTTTTAATTCATTGGAAAGGTCAGTCAGTGCTCTTCGAAATCCATTGGAACCGTCGAATTCCGACACCGTTTGGGCCTTCAAAAGTAGGGCGTGAGCAAATCGTCCGGACTTTTTCCGACCTCCCCTCTTCCAACAAATGCGCTCATAACTCCCTCACCAGAGGTCGGATTTGGACGGTTTTTAGCTCTTTGGAAAGGTAACTGGACGAGCTATCAAAATGAATCAGGACTTTTTTCATTCCGAGGCCGTCTGGTAGCCCGAATGAGCGCCAGAAGCCTTCGATCGTCGTTTCTCGATCTCGGTCGTAAATCTTACAAAATCGCGTGATGCGAATGAAACGCCCGGAACTCCCTCATTATAAGTCGGATTGGGTCCATTTTTAATTCATTGGAAAGGTCAGTCAGTGCTCTTCGAAATCCATTTAGAACCGTCGAATTCCGACACCGTTTGGGCCTCCAAAATAGGACGCGAGCAAATCATCCGGAATTTTTCCGACCTCCCCTTTCCCACAAATGCGGTCATAACTCCCTCACCGGAGGTCGGATTTGGACGGTTTTTAGCTCTTTGGAAAGGTAACTGGACGGGCTATCAAAACGAATCAGGACATTTCTCATTCCGAGGCCGTCTGGTAGCCCGAATGAGCGCCAGAATCCATCAATCGTCGTTTCTCGATCTCGGTCGTCAATCTTTCGAAATCGCGTGATGCGAATGAAACGCCCGTAACTCCCTCATTATAAGTCGGATTGGGTCCATTTTTAATTCAATGGAAAGGTCAGTCAGTGCTCTTCGAAATCCATTTGGAACCGTCGAATTCCGACACCGTTTGGGCCTTCAAAAGTAGGGCGCGAGCAAATCGTCCGGAATTTTCTGACCTCCCCTCTCCCACAAATGCGCTCATAACTCCCTCACCGGAGGTCGGATTTGGACGGTTTTTAGCTCTTTGGAAAGGTAACTGGACGGGCTATCAAAACGAATCAGGACTTTTCTCATTCCGAGGCCGTCTGGTAGCCCGAATGAGCGCCAGAAGCCATCAATCGTCGTTTCTCGATCTCGTCGTAAATCTTTCGAAATCGCGTGATGCGAATGAAACGCCCGTAACTCCTCATTATAAGTCGGATTGGGTCCATTTTTAATTCATTGGAAAGGTCAGTCAGTGCTCTTCGAAATCCATTTGGAACCGTCGAATTCCGACACCGTTTGGGCCTTCAAAAGTAGGGCGCGAGCAAATCGTCCGAAATTTCTGACCTCCCCTTTTTCCACAAATGCGCTCTAACTCCCTCACCGGAGGTCAGATTTGGACGGTTTTTAGCTCGTTGGAAAGGTAACTGGACGGGCTTTCAAAACGAATTAGGACTTTTCTCATTCTGAGGCCGTCTGGTAGCCCGAATGAGCGCCATAAGCCATCAATCGTCGTTTCTCGATCTCGGTCGTAATTCTTTCAAAATCGCGTGATTCGAATGAAATGCCCGTAACTCCCTCATTATAAGTCGGATTGGGTCCATTTTTAATTCATTGGAAAGGGCAGTCAGTGCTCTTCGAAATCCATTTGGAACCGTCGAATTCCGACACCGTTTAGGCCTCCAAAAGTGGGGCGCGAGCAAATCGTCCGAAATTTTTGACCTCCCCTCTTCCCACAAATGCGCTGATAACTCCCTCACCGGAGGTAAGATTTGGACGGTTTTTAGCTCGTTGGAAAGGTAACTGGACGGGCTATCAAAACGAATCAGGACATTCTCATTCCGAGGCCGTCTGGTAGCCCGAATGAGCGCCAGAATCCATCAATCGTCGTTTCTCGATCTCGGTCGTAATTCTTTCGAAATCGCGTGATTCGAATAAAACGCCCGTAACTCCCTCATTATAAGTCGGATTGGGTCCATTTTTAATTCAATGGAAAGGTCAGTCAGTGCTCTTGAAATCCATTTGGAACCGTCAATTCCGACACCGTTTGGGCCTCCAAAAGTAGGGCGCGAGCAAATCGTGCAGAATTTTTCTTACCTCCCCTCTTCCCACAAATGCGCTCATAACTCCCTCACCAGAGGTCGGAATTGGACGGTTTTTAGCTTGTTGGAAAGGTAACTGGACGGGCTATCAAAACGAATCAGGACATTTCTCATTCCGAGGCCGTCTGGTAGCCCGAATGAGCGCCAGAATCCATCAATCGTCGTTTCTCGATCTCGGTCGTAAATCTTTCGAAATCGCGTGATTCGAATGAAACGCCCGTAACTCCCTCATTATAAGTCGGATTGGGTCCATTTTAATTCATGGAAAGGTCAGTCAGTGCTCTTCGAAATCCAATTGGAACCGTCGAATTCTGACACCGTTTGGCCTTCAAAAGTAGGGCGCGAGCAAATCATCCGGAATTTTTCTAACGACCCCTCTTCCCACAAATGCGCTCATAACTCCCTCACCGGAGGTCGGATTTGGACGGTTTTTAGTTCTGGAAAGGTAACTGGACGGGCTATCAAAACGAATCAGAACTTTTCTCATTCCGAGGCCGTCTGGTAGCCCGAATGAGCGCCAGAAGCCTTCGATCGTCGTTTCTCGATCTCGGTCGTAAATCTTTCAAATCGCGTGATGCGAATGAAACGCCCGTAACTCCCTCATTATAAGTCGGATTGGGTCCATTTTTAATTCATTGGAAAGGTCAGTCAGTGCTCTTCGAAATCCATTTGGAACCGTCGAATTCCGACACCGTTTGGGCCTTCAAAAGTAGGGGGCGTGCAAATCATCCGGAATTTTTCTCACCGACCCCTCTTCCCACAAATGCGCTCATAACTCCCTCACCGGAGGTCGGATTTGGACGGTTTTTAGCTCTCTGGAAAGGTAACTGGACAAGCTATCAAAACGAATCAGAACTTTTCTCATTCCGAGGCCGTCTGGTAGCCCGAATGAGCGCCAAAAGCCATCAATCGTCGTTTCTCGATCTCGTCGTAAATCTTTCGAAATCGCGTGATATGAAAGAAACGCCCGTAACTCCCTCATTATAAGTCGGATTGGGTCCATTTTTAATTCATTGGAAAGGTCAGTCAGTGCTCTTCGAAATCCATTTGGAACCGTCGAATTCCGAAACCGTTTGGGCCTCCAAAAGAAGGGCGCGAGCAAATCGTCCGGAATTTTTCGACCTCCCCTCTTCCCACAAATGCGCTCATAACTCCCTCACCGGAGGTCAGATTTGGACGGTTTTTAGCTCTTTGGAAAGGTAACTGGATGGGCTATCAAAACGAATCAGGACTTTTCTCATTCCGAGGCCGTCTGGTAGCCCGAAAGAGCGCCAGAAGCCACCAATCGTCGTTTCTCGATCTCGGTCGTAAATCTTTCAAAATCGCGTGATCGAATGAAACGCCCGTAACTCCCTCATTATAAGTCGGATTGGGTCCATTTTTAATTCATTGGAAAGGTTAGTCAGTGCTCTTCGAAATCCATTTGGAACCGTCGAATTCCGACACCGTTTGGGCCTCCAAAAGAGGGCGCGAGCAAATCGTCAGAATTTTTCTGACCTCCCCTCTTCCCACAAATGCGCTCATAACTCCCTCACCGGAGGTCAGATTTGGACGGTTTTTAGCTCTTTGGAAAGGTAACTGGATGGCTATCAAAACGAATCAGGACTTTTCTCATTCCGAGGCCGTCTGGTAGCCCGAAAGAGCGCCAGAAGCCACCAATCGTCGTTTCTCGATCTCGGTCGTAAATCTTTCGAAATCGCGTGATGCGAATGAAACGCCCGTAACTCCCTCATTATAAGTCGGATTGGGTCCAATTTTAATTCATTGGAAAGGTCAGTCAGTGCTCTTCGAAATCCATTTGGAACCGTCGAATTCCGACCCGTTTGGGCCTTCAAAAGTAGGGCGCGAGCAAATCGTCCGGAATTTTCCGACCTCCCCTCTTCCCACAAATGCGCTCATAACTCCCTCACCAGAGGTCGGATTTGGACGGTTTTTAGCTCTTTGGAAAGGTAACTGGACGAGCTATCAAAACGAATCAGGACTTTTCTCATTCCGAGGCCGTCTGGTAGCCCGAAATGAGCGCCAGAAGCCTCAATCGTCGTTTCTCGATCTCGGTCGTAAATCTTTCAAATCGCGTGATGCGAATGAAACGCCCGTAACTCCCTCATTATAAGTCGGATTGGGTCCATTTTAATTCATTGGAAAGGTCAGTCAGTGCTCTTCGAAATCCATTTGGAACCGTCGAATTCCGACACCGTTTGGCCTCCAAAAGTAGGGCGCGAGCAAATCGTCCGGAATTTTCCGACCTCCCCTCTTCCCACAAATGCGCTCATAACTCCCTCACCGGAGGTCGGATTTGGACGGTTTTTAGCTCTTTGGAAAGAAAACTGGACGGGCTATCAAAACGAATCAGGACTATTCTCATTCCGAGGCCGTCTGGTAGTCCGAATGAGCGCCAGAATCCATCAATCGTTGTTTCTCGATCTCGGTCGTAAATCTTTCGAAATCGCGTGATGCGAATGAAACGCCCGTAACTCCCTCATTATAAGTCAGATTGGGTCCATTTTTAATTCATTTGAAAGGTCAGTCAGTGCTCTTCGAAATCCATTTGGAACCGTCGAATTCCGACACCGTTTGGGCCTCCAAAAATAGGGCGCGAGCAAATCATCCGGAATTTTTCTGACCTCCCCTTTCCCACAAATGCGCTCATAACTCCCTCACCGGAGGTCGGATTTGGACGGTTTTTAGCTCTTTGGAAAGGTAACTGGACGCTATCAAAACGAATCAGGACATTTCTCATTCCGAGGTGGTCTGGTAGCCGAATGAGCGCCAGAAGCCATCAATCGTCGTTTCTCGATCTCGGTCGTAAATCTTTCGAAATCGCGTGATGCGAATGAAACGCCCGTAACTCCCTCATTATAAGTCGGATTGGGTCCATTTTTAATTCATTGGAAAGGTCAGTCAGTGCTCTTCGAAATCCATTTGGAACCGTCGAATTCCGACACCGTTTGGGCCTTCAAAAGTAGGGCGCGAGCAAATCGTCCGAAATTTTCTGACCTCCCCTCTTCCCACAAATGCGCTCATAACTCCCTCACCGGAGGTCGGATTTGGACGGTTTTTAGCTCTTTGGAAAGGTAACTGGACGGGCTATCAAAACGAATCAGGACTTTTCTCATTCCGAGGCCGTCTGGTAGCCCGAATGAGCGCCAGAATCCATCAATCGTCGTTTCTCGATCTCGGTCGTAAATCTTTCGAAATCGCGTGATGCGAATGAAACGCCCGTAACTCCCTCATTATAAGTCGGATTGGGTCCATTTTTAATTCAATTGGAAAGGTCAGTCAGTGCTCTTCGAAATCCATTTGGAACCGTCGAATTCCGACACCGTTTGGGCCTCAAAAGTAGGGCGCGAGCAAATCGTCGGAATTTTTCTACCTCCCCTCTTCCCACAAATGCGCTCATAACTCCCTCACCGGAGGTCGGATTTGGACGGTTTTTAGCTCGTGGAAAGGTAACTGGACGGGCTATCAAAACGAATCAGGACATTTCTCATTCCGAGGCCGTCTGGTAGCCCGAATGAGCGCCAGAATCCATCAATCGTCGTTTCTCGATCTCGGTCGTAATCTTTCGAAATCGCGTGATTCGAATGAAACGCCCGTAACTCCCTCATTATAAGTCGGATTGGGTCCATTTTTAATTCATGGAAAGGTCAGTCAGTGCTCTTCGAAATCCATTTGGAACCGTCGAATTCCGACACCGTTTGGGCTTCAAAAGTAGGGCGCGCAGCAAATCGTCCGGAATTTTTCTAACGACCCCCTCTTCCCACAAATGCGCTCATAACTCCCTCACCGGAGGTCGGATTTGGACGGTTTTAGCTCTTTGGAAAGGTAACTGGACGGGCTATCAAAACGAATCAGGACTTTTCTCATTCCGAGGCCGTCTGGTAGCCCGAATGAGCGCCAGAAGCCATCAATCGTCGTTTCTCGATCTCGGTCGTAAATCTTTCGAAATCGCGTGATTCGAATGAAACGCCCGTAACTCCCTCATTATAAGTCGGATTGGGTCCATTTTTAATTTCAAGGAAAGGTCAGTCAGTGCTCTTCGAAATCCATTTGGAACCGTCGAATTCGACACCGTTTGGGCCTTCAAAAGTAGGGGGCGCGAGCAAATCGTCCGGAATTTTTCACCTCCCCTCTTCCCACAAATGCGCTCATAACTCCCTCACCGGAGGTCGGATTTGGACGGTTTTTAGCTCTTGGAAAGGTAACTGGACGGGCTATCAAAACGAATCAGGACTTTCTCATTCCGAGGCCGTCTGGTAGCCCGAATGAGCGCCAGAAGCCATCAATCGTCGTTTCTCGATCTCGGTCGTAAATCTTTCGAAATCGCGTGATTCGAATGAAACGCCCGTAACTCCCTCATTATAAGTCGGATTGGGTCCATTTTTAATTCATTGAAAGGTCAGTCAGTGCTCTTCGAAATCCATTGGAACCGTCGAATTCCGACACCGTTTGGGCCTCCAAAAGAAGGGCGCGAGCAAATCGTCCGGAATTTTTCTTCGACCTCCATCTTCCCACAAATGCGCTCATAACTCCCTCACCGGAGGTCGGATTTGGACGGTTTTTAGCTCTTTGGAAAGGTAACTGGACGGGCTATCAAAACGAATCAGGACTTTTCTCATTCCGAGGCCGTCTGGTAGCCCGAATGAGCGCCAGAAGCCACAATCGTCGTTTCTCGATCTCGGTCGTAAATCTTTCGAAATCGCGTGATTCGAATGAAACGCCCGTAACTCCCTCATTATAAGTCGGATTGGGTCCATTTTAATTCATTGGAAAGGTCAGTCAGTGCTCTTCGAAATCCATTTGGAACCGTCGAATTCCGACACCGTTTGGGCCTCCAAAAGAGGGGCGTGAGCAAATCATCCGGAATTTTCGACCTCCCTCTTCCCACAAATGCGCTCATAACTCCCTCACCGGAGGTCGGATTTGGACGGTTTTTAGCTCTTTGGAAAGGTAACTGGACGGGCTATCAAAACGAATCAGGACTTTTCTCATTCCGAGGCCGTCTGGTAGCCCGAATGAGCGCCAGAAGCCATCAATCGTCGTTTCTCGATCTCGGTCGTAAATCTTTCGAAATCGCGTGATGCGAATGAAACGCCCGTAACTCCCTCATTATAAGTCGGATTGGGTCCATTTTTAATTCATTGGAAAGGTCAGTCAGTGCTCTTCGAAATCCATTTGGAACCGTCGAATTCCGACCGTTTGGGCCTCCAAAAGTAGGGCGCGAGCAAATCGTCCGGAATTTTCCGACCTCCCCTCTTCCCACAAATGCGCTCATAACTCCCTCACCGGAGGTCGGATTTGGACGGTTTTTAGCTCTTTGGAAAGGTAACTGGATGGGCTATCAAAACGAATCAGGACTTTTCTCATTCCGAGGCCGTCTGGTAGCCCGAATGAGCGCCAGAAGCCATCAATCGTCGTTTCTCGATCTCGGTCGTAAATCTTTCAAAATCGCGTGATGCGAATGAAACGCCCGTAACTCCCTCATTATAAGTCGGATTGGGTCCATTTTTAATTCATGGAAAGGTCAGTCAGTGCTCTTCGAAATCCATTTGGAACCGTCGAATTCCGACACCGTTTGTTTGGGCCTCCAAAAGTAGGGCGCGAGCAAATCGTCCGGAATTTTTCCGACCTCCCCTCTTCCCACAAATGCGCTCATAACTCCCTCACCGGAGGTCGGATTTGGACGGTTTTTAGCTCTTGGAAAGGTAACTGGATGGGCTATCAAAACGAATCAGGACTTTTCTCATTCCGAGGCCGTCTGGTAGCCCGAATGAGCGCCAGAAGCCATCAATCGTCGTTTCTCGATCTCGGTCGTAAATCTTTCGAAATCGCGTGATGCGAATGAAACGCCCGTAACTCCCTCATTATAAGTCGGATTGGGTCCATTTTTAATTCATTGGAAAGGTCAGTCAGTGCTCTTCGAAATCCATTTGGAACCGTCGAATTCCGACACCGTTTGGGCCTTCAAAAGTAGGGCGCGAGCAAATCGTCCGGAATTTTCGACCTCCCCTTTTCCACAAATGCGCTCATAACTCCCTCACCAGAGGTCAGATTTGGACGGTTTTTAGCTCTTTGGAAAGGTAACTGGACGGGCTATCAAAACGAATCAGGACTTTTCTCATTCCGAGGCCGTCTGGTAGCCCGAATGAGCGCCAGAAGCCATCAATCGTCGTTTCTCGATCTCGGTCGTAAATCTTTCAAAATCGCGTGATCGAATGAAACGCCCGTAACTCCCTCATTATAAGTCGGATTGGGTCCATTTTTAATTCATTGGAAAGGTCAGTCAGTGCTCTTCGAAATCCATTTGGAACCGTCGAATTCCGACACCGTTTGGGCCTCCAAAAGTGGGGCGCGAGCAAATCGTCCGGAATTTTTCCGACCCCCCTCTTCCCACAAATGCGCTCATAACTCCCTCACCGGAGGTCGGATTTGGACGGTTTTTAGCTCTTGGAAAGGTAACTGGACGGGCTATCAAAACGAATCAGGACTTTTCTCATTCCGAGGCCGTCTGGTAGCCCGAATGAGCGCCAGAATCCATCAATCGTCGTTTCTCGATCTCGGTCGTAAATCTTTCGAAATCGCGTGATGCGAAAAACGCCCGTAACCCTCATTATAAGTCGGATTGGGTCCATTTTTAATTCAATGGAAAGGTCAGTCAGTGCTCTTCGAAATCCATTTGGAACCGTCGAATTCCGACACCGTTTGGGCCTCCAAAAGTAGGGCGCGAGCAAATCGTCCGGAATTTTTTCGACCTCCCCTCTTCCCACAAATGCGCTCATAACTCCCTCACCGGAGGTCGGATTTGGACGGTTTTTAGCTCTTTGGAAAGGTAACTGACGGGCTATCAAAACGAATCAGAACTTTCTCATTCCGAGGCCGTCTGGTAGCCCGAATGAGCGCCAAAAGCCATCAATCGTCGTTTCTCGATCTCGGTCGTAAATCTTTCGAAATCGCGTGATTGAAAGAAACGCCCGTAACTCCCTCATTATAAGTCGGATTGGGTCCATTTTTAATTCATTGGAAAGGTCAGTCAGTGCTCTTCGAAATCCATTTGGAACCGTCGAATTCCGAAACCGTTTAGGCCTCAAAAGAAGGGCGCGAGCAAATCGTCCGGAATTATTTCGACTACCTCCTCATCTTCCCACAAATCGCTCATAACTCCCCTCACCGGAGGTCAGATTTGGACGGTTTTTAGCTCTTTGGAAAGGTAACTGGATGGGCTATCAAAACGAATCAGGACTTTTCTCATTCCGAGGCCGTCTGGTAGCCCGAAAGAGAGCCAGAATCCAAATCGTCGTTTCTCGATCTCGGTCGTAAATCTTTCGAAATCGCGTGATGCGAATGAAACGCCCGTAACTCCCTCATTATAAGTCGGATTGGGTCCATTTTTAATTCATTGGAAAGGTCAGTCAGTGCTCTTCGAAATCCATTTGGAACCGTCGAATTCCGACACCGTTTGGGCCTTCAAAAGTAGGGGCGTGAGCAAATCATCCGAATTTTTCTGACCTCCCCTCTTCCCACAAATGCGCTCATAACTCCCTCACCGGAGGTCGGATTTGACGGTTTTTAGCTCTTTGGAAAGGTAACTGGACGGGCTATCAAAACGAATCAGACTTTTCTCATTCCGAGGCCGTCTGGTAGCCCGAATGAGCGCCAGAAGCCATCCAATCGTCGTTTCTCGATCTCGGTCGTAAATCTTTCAAAATCGCGTGATGCGAATGAAACGCCCGTAACTCCCTCATTATAAGTCGGATTGGGTCCATTTTTAATTCATTGGAAAGGTCAGTCAGTCTCTCTTCGAAATCCATTTGGAACCGTCGAATTCCGAAACCGTTTAGGCCTCCAAAAGAAGGGCGCGAGCAAATCGTCCGGAATTTTTCCGACCTCCCCTCTTCCCACAAATGCGCTCATAACTCCCTCACCGGAGGTCAGATTTGGACGCGGTTTTTAGCTCTTTGGAAAGGTAACTGGATGGGCTATCAAAACGAATCAGGACTTTTCTCATTCCGAGGCCGTCTGGTAGCCCGAATGAGCGCCAGAAGCCACCAATCGTCGTTTCTCGATCTCGGTCGTCAATCTTTCGAAATCGCGTGATGCGAATGAAACGCCCGTAACTCCCTCATTATAAGTCGGATTGGGTCCATTTTAATTCATTGGAAAGGTCAGTCAGTGCTCTTCGAAATCCATTTGGAACCGTCGAATTCCGACACCGTTTGGGCCTTCAAAAGTAGGGCGCGAGCAAATCGTCCGGAATTTTTCTGACCTCCCCTCTTCCCAAATGCGCTCATAACTCCCTCACCGGAGGTCGGATTTGGACGGTTTTTAGCTCTTTGGAAAGGTAACTGGACGGGCTATCAAAACGAATCAGGACTTTTCTCATTCCGAGGCCGTCTGGTAGCCCGAATGAGCGCCAGAAGCCATCAATCGTCGTTTCTCGATCTCGGTCGTAAATCTTTCAAATCGCGTGATGCGAATGAAACGCCCGTAACTCCCTCATTATAAGTCGGATTGGGTCCATTTTTAATTCATTGGAAAGGTCAGTCAGTGCTCTTCGAAATCCATTTGGAACCGTCGAATTCCGACACCGTTTGGGCCTCAAAAATAGGGCGCGAGCAAATCATCCGGAATTTTTCGACCTCCCCCTCTTCCCACAAATGCGCTCATAACTCTCCCCACCGGAGGTCGGATTTGGACGGTTTTTAGCTCTTTGGAAAGGTAACTGGACGGGCTATCAAAACGAATCAGGACTTTTCTCATTCCGAGGCCGTCTGGTAGCCCGAATGAGCGCAGAAGCCATCAATCGTCGTTTCTCGATCTCGGTCGTAATCTTTCGAAATCGCGTGATGCGAATGAAACGCCCGTAACTCCCTCATTATAAGTCGGATTGGGTCCATTTTTAATTCATTGGAAAGGTCAGTCAGTGCTCTTCGAAATCCATTTGGAACCGTCGAATTCCGACACCGTTTGGGCCTTCAAAAGTAGGGGGCGAGCAAATCGTCCGGAATTTTTCTCACACCCCTCTTCCCACAAATGCGCTCATAACTCCCTCACCGGAGGTCGATTTGGACGGTTTTTAGCTCTTGGAAAGGTAACTGGACGGCTATCAAAACGAATCAGGACTTTTCTCATTCCGAGGCCGTCTGGTAGCCCGAATGAGCGCCAAAAGCCATCAATCGTCGTTTCTCGATCTCGTCGTAAATCTTTCGAAATCGCGTGATTCGAAAGAAACGCCCGTAACTCCCTCATTATAAGTCGGATTGGGTCCATTTTAATTCATTGGAAAGGTCAGTCAGTGCTCTTCGAAATCCATTTGGAACCGTCGAATTCCGACACCGTTTGGGCCTCCAAAAGAAGGGCGCCAAATCGTCCGGAATTTTTTGACCTCCCCTCTTCCCCACATTGCGCTCATAACTAACTCCCTCACCGAGGTCGGATTTGGACGGTTTTTAGCTCTTTGGAAAGGTAACTGGATGGGCTATCAAACGAATCAGGACTTTTCTCATTCCGAGGCCGTCTGGTAGCCCGAATGAGCGCCAGAAGCCATCAATCGTCGTTTCTCGATCTCGGTCGTAAATCTTTCAAATCGCGTGATTCGAATGAAACGCCCGTAACTCCCTCATTATAAGTCGGATTGGGTCCATTTTTAATTCATTGGAAAGGTCAGTCAGTGCTCTTCGAAATCCATTTGGAACCGTCGAATTCCGACAACACCGTTTGGGCCTCCAAAAGAGGGGCGCGAGCAAATCATCCAGAATTTTTCTGACCTCCTCTTCCCACAAATGCGCTCATAACTCCCTCACCGGAGGTCAGATTGGACGGTTTTTAGCTCTTTGGAAAGGTAACTGGATGGCTATCAAAACGAATCAGGACTTTTCTCATTCCGAGGCCGTCTGGTAGCCCGAATGAGCGCCAGAAGCCATCCAATCGTCGTTTCTCGATCTCGGTCGTAAATCTTTCGAAATCGCGTGATGCGAATGAAACGCCCGTAACTCCCTCATTATAAGTCGGATTGGGTCCATTTTTAATTCATTGAAAGGTCAGTCAGTGCTCTTCGAAATCCATTTGGAACCGTCGAATTCCGACACCGTTTGGGCCTTCAAAAGTAGGCGCGAGCAAATCGTCCGAATTTTTCGACCTCCCCTCTTCCACAAATGCGCTCATAACTCCCTCACCAGAGGTCAGATTTGGACGGTTTTTAGCTCTTTGGAAAGGTAACTGGACGGGCTATCAAAACGAATCAGGACTTTTCTCATTCCGAGGCCGTCTGGTAGCCCGAATGAGCGCCAGAAGCCATCAATCGTCGTTTCTCGATCTCGGTCGTAAATCTTTCGAAATCGCGTGATTCGAATGAAACGCCCGTAACTCCCTCATTATAAGTCGGATTGGGTCCATTTTTAATTCATTGGAAAGGTCAGTCAGTGCTCTTCGAAATCCATTTGGAACCGTCGAATTCCGACAACCGTTTGGGCCTCCAAAAGTAGGGCGCGAGCAAATCGTCCGAATTTTTTTGACCTCCCCTCTTCCCACAAATGCGCTCATAACTCCCTCACCGGAGGTCAGATTTGGACGGTTTTTTAGCTCTTTGGAAAGGTAACTGGACGGGCTATCAAAACGAATCAGGACTTTTCTCATTCCGAGGCCGTCTGGTAGCCCGAATGAGCGCCAGAAGCCATCAATCGTCGTTTCTCGATCTCGGTCGTAAATCTTTCAAAATCGCGTGATTCGAATGAAACGCCCGTAACTCCCTCATTATAAGTCGGATTGGGTCCATTTTTAATTCATTGGAAAGGTCAGTCAGTGCTCTTCGAAATCCATTTGGAACCGTCGAATTCCGACACCGTTTGGGCCTCCAAAAGTGGGCGCGAGCAAATCATCCAGATTTTTCTACCTCCCTCTTCCCACAAATGCGCTCATAACTCCCTCACCGGAGGTCGGATTTGGACGGTTTTTAGCTCTTTGGAAAGGTAACTGGATGGCTATCAAAACGAATCAGGACTTTCTCATTCCGAGGCCGTCTGGTAGCCCGAATGAGCGCCAGAAGCCATCAATCGTCGTTTCTCGATCTCGGTCGTAAATCTTTCGAAATCGCGTGATTCGAATGAAACGCCCGTAACTCCCTCATTATAAGTCGGATTGGGTCCATTTTTAATTCAATGGAAAGGTCAGTCAGTGCTCTTCGAAATCCATTTGGAACCGTCGAATTCCGACAACCGTTTGGGCCTCAAAAGTAGGGCGCGAGCAAATCGTCCGAATTTTTCTAACGACCCCCTCTTCCACAAATGCGCTCATAACTCTCCCTCACCGGAGGTCGATTTGGACGGTTTTTAGCTCTTTGGAAAGGTAACTGGACGGGCTATCAAAACGAATCAGAACTTTTCTCATTCCGAGGCCGTCTGGTAGCCCGAATGAGCGCCAGAAGCCATCAATCGTCGTTTCTCGATCTCGGTCGTAAATCTTTCGAAATCGCGTGATGCGAATGAAACGCCCGTAACTCCCTCATTATAAGTCGGATTGGGTCCATTTTTAATTCATTGGAAAGGTCAGTCAGTGCTCTTCGAAATCCATTGGAACCGTCGAATTCCGACACCGTTTGGGCCTTCAAAAGTAGGGCGCGAGCAAATCGTCCGGAATTTTTCTGACCTCCCCTCTTCCACAAATGCGCTCATAACTCCCTCACCAGAGGTCGGATTTGGACGGTTTTTAGCTCTTTGGAAAGGTAACTGGACGGCTATCAAAACGAATCAGGACTTTTCTCATTCCGAGGCCGTCTGGTAGCCCGAATGAGCGCCAGAAGCCATCAATCGTCGTTTCTCGATCTCGGTCGTAAATCTTTCAAAATCGCGTGATGCGAATGAAACGCCCGTAACTCCCTCATTATAAGTCGGATTGGGTCCATTTTTAATTCATTGGAAAGGTCAGTCAGTGCTCTTCGAAATCCATTTAGAACCGTCGAATTCCGACACCGTTTGGCCGTTTGGGCCTCCAAAATGGACGCGAGCAAATCATCCGGAATTTTTCCGACCTCCCCTCTTCCCACAAATGCGCTCATAACTCCCTCACCGGAGGTCGGATTTGGACGGTTTTTAGCTCTTTGGAAAGGTAACTGGATGGGCTATCAAAAAAAATCAGGACATTTCTCATTCCGAGGCCGTCTGGTAGCCCGAATGAGTGCCAGAATCCATCAATCGTCGTTTCTCGATCTCGGTCGTCAATCTTTCGAAATCGCGTGATTCGAATAAAATGCCCGTAACTCCCTCATTATAAGTCGGATTGGGTCCATTTTTAATTCATTGGAAAGGTTAGTCAGTGCTCTTCGAAATCCATTTGGAACCGTCGAATTCCGACACCGTTTGGGCCTTCAAAAGTAGGGCGCGAGCAAATCGTCCGGAATTTTTCTAACCTCCCCTCTTCCCACAAATGCGCTCATAACTCCCTCACCGGAGGTCGATTTGGACGGTTTTAGCTCTTTGGAAAGGTAACTGGACGGGCTATCAAAACGAATCAGGACTTTTCTCATTCCGAGGCCGTCTGGTAGCCCGAATGAGCGCCAGAATCCATCAATCGTCGTTTCTCGATCTCGGTCGTAAATCTTTCGAAATCGCGTGATGCGAATGAAACGCCCGTAACTCCCTCATTATAAGTCGGATTGGGTCCATTTTTAATTCAATGGAAAGGTCAGTCAGTGCTCTTCGAAATCCATTTGGAACCGTCGAATTCTGACACCGTTTGGGCCTCAAAAGTAGGGCGCGAGCAAATCGTCCGAAAATTTTCTGACCTCCCCTTTTTCCACAAATGCGCTCATAACTCCCTCACCAGAGGTCAGATTTGGACGGTTTTTAGCTCTTTGAAAGGTAACTGGACGGGCTATCAAAACGAATTAGGACTTTTCTCATTCCTGAGGCCGTCTGGTAGCCCGAATGAGCGCCATAAGCCATCAATCGTCGTTTCTCGATCTCGGTCGTAAATCTTTCAAAATCGCGTGATTCGAATGAAATGCCCGTAACTCCCTCATTATAAGTCGGATTGGGTCCATTTTTAATTCATTGGAAAGGTCAGTCAGTGCTCTTCGAAATCCATTTGGAACCGTCGAATTCCGACACCTTGTTTAGCCCTCCAAAGTGGGGCGCGTCAAATCGTCCGAAATTTTTTTGACCTCCCCTCTTCCCACAAATGCGCTGATAACTCCCTCACCGGAGGTCAGATTTGGACGGTTTTTAGCTCGTTGGAAAGGTAACTGGACGGGCTATCAAAACGAATCAGGACATTTCTCATTCCGAGGCCGTCTGGTAGCCCGAATGAGCGCCAGAATCCATCAATCGTCGTTTCTCGATCTCGGTCGTAATTCTTTCGAAATCGCGTGATTCGAATAAAACGCCCGTAACTCCCTCATTATAAGTCGGATTGGGTCCATTTTTAATTCAATGGAAAGGTCAGTCAGTGCTCTTCGAAATCCATTTGGAACCGTCGAATTCCGACACCGTTTGGGCCTCCAAAAGTGGGGCGCGAGCAAATCGTCCAGAATTTTTCTTACCTCCCCTCTCCCCACAAATGCGCTCATAACTCCCTCACCAGAGGTCGGATTTGGACGGTTTTTAGCTCTTGGAAAGGTAACTGGACGGGCTATCAAAACGAATCAGGACTTTTCTCATTCCGAGGCCGTCTGGTAGCCCGAATGAGCGCTAGAATCCATCAATCGTCGTTTCTCGATCTCCGTCGTAAATCTTTCGAAATCGCGTGATGCGAATGAAACGCCCGTAACTCTCTCATTATAAGTCGGATTGGGTCCATTTTTAATTCAATGGAAAGGTCAGTCAGTACTCTTCGAAATCCATTTGGAACTGTCGAATTCTGACACCGTTTGGGCCTTCAAAAGTAGGGCGCGAGCAAATCATCTGGAATTTTTCTAACGACCCCTCTTCCCACAAATGCGCTCATAACTCCCTCACCGGAGGTCGGATTTGGACGGTTTTTAGTTCTTTGGAAAGGTAACTGGACGGGCTATCAAAACAAATCAGAACTTTTCTCATTCCGAGGCCGTCTGGTAGCCCGAATGAGCGCCAGAAGCCTCAATCGTCGTTTCTCGATCTCGGTCGTAAATCTTTCCAAATCGCGTGATGCGAATGAAACGCCCGTAACTCCCTCATTATAAGTCGGATTGGGTCCATTTTTAATTCATTGGAAAGGTCAGTCAGTGCTCTTCGAAATCCATTTGGAACCGTCGAATTCCGACACCGTTTGGTCCTTCAAAAGTAGGGGCGTGCAAATCATCCGGAATTTTTCTCACGACCCCTCTTCCCACAAATGCGCTCATAACTCCCTCACCGGAGGTCGATTTGGACGGTTTTTAGCTCTCTGGAAAGGTAACTGGACAAGCTATCAAAACGAATCAGAATTTTTCTCATTCCGAGGCCGTCTGGTAGCCCGAATGAGCGCCAAAAGCCATCAATCGTCGTTTCTCGATCTCGTCGTAAATCTTTCGAAATCGCGTGATATGAAAGAAACGCCCGTAACTCCCTCATTATAAGTCGGATTGGGTCCATTTTTAATTCATTGGAAAGGTCAGTCAGTGCTCTTCGAAATCCATTTGGAACCGTCGAATTCCGAAACCGTTTAGGCCTCCAAAAGAAGGGCGCGAGCAAATCGTCCGGAATTTTTCGACCTCCCCTCTTCCCACAATTGCGCTCATAACTCCCTCACCGGAGGTCAGATTTGGACGGTTTTTAGCTCTTTGGAAAGGTAACTGGATGGGCTATCAAAACGAATCAGGACTTTTCTCATTCCGAGGCCGTCTGGTAGCCCGAATGAGCGCCAGAAGCCACAAATCGTCGTTTCTCTGATCTCGGTCGTAAATCTTTCAAAATCGCGTGATTCGAATGAAACGCCCGTAACTCCCTCATTATAAGTCGGATTGGGTCCATTTTTAATTCATTGGAAAGGTCAGTCAGTGCTCTTCGAAATCCATTTAGAACCGTCGAATTCCGATAATGGGCTCCAAAAAGAGGGGCGTGAGCAAATCATCCAGAATTTTTCTGACCTCCCCTCTTCCCACAAATGCGCTCATAACTCCCTCACCGAGGTCAGATTTGGACGGTTTTTAGCTCTTTGGAAAGGTAACTGGATGGGCTATCAAAACGAATCAGGACTTTTCTCATTCCGAGGCCGTCTGGTAGCCCGAAGAGCGCCAGAAGCCACCAATCGTCGTTTCTCGATCTCGGTCGTAAATCTTTCGAAATCGCGTGATTCGAATGAAACGCCCGTAACTCCCTCATTATAAGTCGGATTGGGTCCATTTTTAATTCATTGGAAAGGTCAGTCAGTGCTCTTCGAAATCCATTTGGAACCGTCGAATTCCGACACCGTTTGGGCCTCCAAAAGTAGGGCGCGAGCAATCGTCCGGAATTTTTCCGACCTCCCCTCTTCCACAATGCGCTCATAACTCCCTCACCGGAGGTCAGATTTGGACGGTTTTTAGCTCTTTGGAAAGGTAACTGGACGAGCTATCAAAACGAATCAGGACTTTTCTCATTCCGAGGCCGTCTGGTAGCCCGAATGAGCGCCAGAAGCCATCAATCGTCGTTTCTCGATCTCGGTCGTAATCTTTCGAAATCGCGTGATGCGAATGAAACGCCCGTAACTCCCTCATTATAAGTCGGATTGGGTCCATTTTTAATTCATTGGAAAGGTCAGTCAGTGCTCTTCGAAATCCATTTGGAACCGTCGAATTCCGACACCGTTTGGGCCTTCAAAAGTAGGGCGCGAGCAAATCGTCCGGAATTTTTCCGACCTCCCCTCTTCCCAAAATGCGCTCATAACTCCCTCACCGGAGGTCGGATTTGGACGGTTTTTAGCTCTTTGGAAAGGTAACTGGACGGGCTATCAAAACGAATCAGGACTTTTCTCATTCCGAGGCCGTCTGGTAGCCCGAATGAGCGCCAGAAGCCATCAATCGTCGTTTCTCGATCTCGGTCGTAAATCTTAAAATCGCGTGATGCGAATGAAACGCCCGTAACTCCCTCATTATAAGTCGGATTGGGTCCATTTTTAATTCATTGGAAAGGTCAGTCAGTGCTCTTCGAAATCCATTTGAAACCGTCGAATTCCGACACCGTTTGGGCCTCCAAAAGTAGGGCGCGAGCAAATCATCCGGAATTTTTCCGACCTCCCCTCTTCCCACAAATGCGCTCATAACTCCCTCACCGGAGGTCGGATTTGGACGGTTTTTAGCTCTTTGGAAAGGTAACTGGATGGGCTATCAAAACGAATCAGGACTTTTCTCATTCCGAGGCCGTCTGGTAGCCCGAATGAGCGCCAGAAGCCTCATCGTCGTTTCTCTCGATCTCGGTCGTAAATCTTTCGAAATCGCGTGATGCGAATGAAACGCCCGTAACTCCCTCATTATAAGTCGGATTGGGTCCATTTTTAATTCATTGGAAAGGTCAGTCAGTGCTCTTCCGAAATCCATTTGGAACCGTCGAATTCCGACACCGTTTGGGCCTTCAAAAGTAGGGCGCGAGCAAATCGTCCGGAATTTTTCCGACCTCCCCTCTTCCCACAATTGCGCTCATAACTCCCTCACCGGAGGTCAGATTTGGACGGTTTTTAGCTCTTTGGAAAGGTAACTGGATGGGCTATCAAAACGAATCAGGACTTTTCTCATTCCGAGGCCGTCTGGTAGCCCGAATGAGCGCCAGAATCCATCAATCGTCGTTTCTCGATCTCGGTCGTAAATCTTTCGAAATCGCGTGATGCGAATGAAACGCCCGTAACTCCCTCATTATAAGTCGGATTGGGTCCATTTTTAATTCATTGGAAAGGTCAGTCAGTGCTCCTCAAAATTCATTTGGAACCGTCGAATTCCGACACCGTTTGGGCCTTCAAAAGTAGGGCGCGAGCAAATCGTCCGGAATTTTTCTGACCTCCCCTCTTCCACAAATGCGCTCATAACTCCCTCACCGAGGTCGGATTTGGACGGTTTTTAGCTCTTTGGAAAGGTAACTGGACGGGCTATCAAAACGAATCAGGACTTTTCTCATTCCGAGGCCGTCTGGTAGCCCGAATGAGCGCCAGAAGCCATCAATCGTCGTTTCTCTCTCGATCTCGTCGTAATCTTTCGAAATCGCGTGATTCGAATGAAACGCCCGTAACTCCCTCATTATAAGTCGGATTGGGTCCATTTTTAATTCATTGGAAAGGTCAGTCAGTGCTCTTCGAAATCCATTTGGAACCGTCGAATTCCGACACCGTTTGGGCCCTCCAAAAGTAGGGCGCGAGCAAATCGTCCGGAATTTTTTGACCTCCCCTCTTCCCACAAATGCGCCTCATAACTCCCTCACCGGAGGTCGGATTTGGACGGTTTTTAGCTCTTTGGAAAGGTAACTGGATGGGCTATCAAAACGAATCAGGACACTTTTCTCATTCCGAGGCCGTCTGGTAGCCCGAATGAGCGCCAGAATCCATCAATCGTCGTTTCTCGATCTCGGTCGTAAATCTTTCGAAATCGCGTGATGCGAATGAAACGCCCGTAACTCCCTCATTATAAGTCGGATTGGGTCCATTTTTAATTCAATGGAAAGGTCAGTCAGTGCTCTTCGAAATCCATTTGGAACCGTCGAATTCCGACACCACCGTTTGGGCCTTCAAAAGGGGCGCGAGCAAATCGTCCGGAATTTTTCTAACCTCCCCTCTTCCCACAAATGCGCTCATAACTCCCTCACCGGAGGTCGGATTTGGACGGTTTTTAGTTCTTTGGAAAGGTAACTGGACGGGCTATCAAAATGAATCAGGACTTTTCTCATTCCGAGGCCGTCTGGTAGCCCGAATGAGCGCCAGAAGCCATCAATCGTCGTTTCTCGATCTCGGTCGTAAATCTTTCGAAATCGCGTGATGCGAATGAAACGCCCGTAACTCTCTCATTATAAGTCGGATTGGGTCCATTTTTAATTCATTGGAAAGGTCAGTCAGTGCTCTTCGAAATCCATTTGGAACCGTCGAATTCTGACACCGTTTGGGCCTTCAAAAGTAGGGCGCGAGCAAATCGTCCGAAAATTTTCTGACCTCCCCTCTTTCCACAAATGCGCTCATAACTCCCTCACCGGAGGTCAGATTTGGACGGTTTTTAGCTCGTTGGAAAGGTAACTGGACGGGCTATCAAAACGAATCAGGACTTTTCTCATTCCGAGGCCGTCTGGTAGCCCGAATGAGCGCCATAAGCCATCAATCGTCGTTTCTTTTCTCGTCTCGGTCGTAATTCTTTCAAAATCGCGTGATTCGAATGAAACGCCCGTAACTCCCTCATTATAAGTCGGATTGGGTCCATTTTTAATTCATTGGAAAGGCAGTCAGTGCTCTTCGAAATCCATTTGGAACCGTCGAATTCCGACACCGTTTAGGCCCTCCAAAAGTGGGGCGCGATCAAATCGTCCGAAATTTTTTGACCTCACCTCCCCTCTTCCCACAAATGCGCTCATAACTCCCTCACCGGAGGTCAGATTTGGACGGTTTTTAGCTCTTTGGAAAGGTAACTGGACGGGCTATCAAAACGAATAGGACTTTTCTCATTCCGAGGCCGTCTGGTAGCCCGAATGAGCGCCATAATCCATCAATCGTCGTTTCTCGATCTCGGTCGTAATTCTTTCGAAATCGCGTGATTCGAATAAAACGCCCGTAACTCCCTCATTATAAGTCGGATTGGGTCCATTTTTAATTCAATGGAAAGGTCAGTCAGTGCTCTTCGAAATCCATTTGGAACCGTCGAATTCCGACACCGTTTGGGCCTCCAAAAGTGGGGCGCGAGCAAATCGTCCAGAATTTTTCTTACCTCCCCTCTTCCCACAATGCGCTCATAACTCCCTCACCGGAGGTCGAATTGGACGGTTTTTAGCTCTTGGAAAGGTAACTGGACGGGCTATCAAAACGAATCAGGACTTTTCTCATTCCGAGGCCGTCTGGTAGCCCGAATGAGCGCCAGAAGCCATCAATCGTCGTTTCTCGATCTCGGTCGTAAATCTTTCGAAATCGCGTGATTCGAATGAAACGCCCGTAACTCCCTCATTATAAGTCGGATTGGGTCCATTTTTAATTCATTGGAAAGGTCAGTCAGTGCTCTTCGAAATCCATTTGAACCGTCGAATTCGACATTCACACCGTTTGGGCCTTCAAAAGTAGGGCGCGAGCAAATCATCCGGAATTTTCTAACGACCCCTCTTCCCACAATGCGCTCATAACTCCCTCCCTCACCGGAGGTCGGATTTGGACGGTTTTTAGCTCTTTGGAAAGGTAACTGGACGGGCTATCAAAACGAATCAGGACTTTTCTCATTCCGAGGCCGTCTGGTAGCCCGAATGAGCGCCAGAAGCCTTCGTCGTCGTTTCTCGATCTCGGTCGTAAATCTTTCGAAATCGCGTGATGCGAATGAAACGCCCGTAACTCCCTCATTATAAGTCGGATTGGGTCCATTTTTAATTCATTGGAAAGGTCAGTCAGTGCTCTTCGAAATCCATTTGGAACCGTCGAATTCCGACACCGTTTGGGTCCTTCAAAAGTAGGGGCGTGCAAATCATCCGGAATTTTTCTCACCTCCCCTCTTCCCACAAATGCGCTCATAACTCCCTCACCGGAGGTCGGATTTGGACGGTTTTTAGCTCTTGGAAAGGTAACTGGACGAGCTATCAAAACGAATCAGGACTTTTCTCATTCCGAGGCCGTCTGGTAGCCCGAATGAGCGCCAGAAGCCATCAATCGTCGTTTCTCGATCTCGGTCGTAAATCTTTCGAAATCGCGTGATGCGAATGAAACGCCCGTAACTCCCTCATTATAAGTCGGATTGGGTCCATTTTTAATTCATTGGAAAGGTCAGTCAGTGCTCTTCGAAATCCATTTGGAACCGTCGAATTCCGACAACCGTTTAGGCCTCCAAAAGAAGGGCGCGAGCAAATCGTCCGGAATTTTTCGACCTCCCTCTTCCCACAATTGCGCTCATAACTCCCTCACCGGAGGTCAGATTTGGACGGTTTTTAGCTCTTTGGAAAGGTAACTGGATGGGCTATCAAAACGAATCAGGACTTTTCTCATTCCGAGGCCGTCTGGTAGCCCGAATGAGCGCCAGAAGCCACAAATCGTCGTTTCTCGATCTCGGTCGTAAATCTTTCAAATCGCGTGATTCGAATGAAACGCCCGTAACTCCCTCATTATAAGTCGGATTGGGTCCATTTTTAATTCATTGGAAAGGTCAGTCAGTGCTCTTCGAAATCCATTTGGAACCGTCGAATTCCGACACCGTTTGGGCCTCCAAAAGTGGGGCGTGAGCAAATCATCCAGAATTTTTCTGACCTCCCCTCTTCCCACAAATGCGCTCATAACTCCCTCACCGGAGGTCAGATTTGGACGGTTTTTAGCTCTTTGGAAAGGTAACTGGATGGGCTATCAAAACGAATCAGGACTTTTCTCATTCCGAGGCCGTCTGGTAGCCCGAATGAGCGCCAGAAGCCACCAATCGTCGTTTCTCGATCTCTCGGTCGTAAATCTTTCAAATCGCGTGATTCGAATGAAACGCCCGTAACTCCCTCATTATAAGTCGGATTGGGTCCATTTTTAATTCATTGGAAAGGTCAGTCAGTGCTCTTCGAAATCCATTTGGAACCGTCGAATTCCGAAACCGTTTAGGCCTCCAAAGAAGGGCGCGAGCAAATCGTCCGGAATTATTCCGACCTCCCTCTTCCCACATTGCGCTCATAACTCCCTCACCGAGGTCAGATTTGGACGGTTTTTAGCTCTTTGGAAAGGTAACTGGATGGGCTATCAAAACGAATCAGGACTTTTCTCATTCCGAGGCCGTCTGGTAGCCCGAAAGAGCGCCAGAAGCCACCAATCGTCGTTTCTCGATCTCGGTCGTAAATCTTTCGAAATCGCGTGATGCGAATGAAACGCCCGTAACTCCCTCATTATAAGTCGGATTGGGTCCATTTTTAATTCATTGGAAAGGTCAGTCAGTGCTCTTCGAAATCCATTGGAACCGTCGAATTCCGACACCGTTTGGGCCTTCAAAAGTAGGGCGTGAGCAAATCGTCCGGAATTTTTCCGACCTCCCCCCTCTTCCACAAATGCGCTCATAACTCCCTCACCGAGGTCGGATTTGGACGGTTTTTAGCTCTTTGGAAAGGTAACTGGACGAGCTATCAAAACGAATCAGGACTTTTTCATTCCGAGGCCGTCTGGTAGCCCGAATGAGCGCCAGAAGCCATCAATCGTCGTTTCTCGATCTCGGTCGTAAATCTTTCAAAATCGCGTGATGCGAATGAAACGCCCGTAACTCCCTCATTATAAGTCGGATTGGGTCCATTTTTAATTCATTGGAAAGGTCAGTCAGTGCTCTTCGAAATCCATTTGAACCGTCGAATTCCGACACCGTTTGGGCCTCCAAAAATAGGGCGCGAGCAAATCATCCGGAATTTTTCCGACCTCCCCTCTTCCCACAAATGCGGTCATAACTCCCTCACCGGAGGTCGGATTTGGACGATTTTTAGCTCTTTAGAAAGGTAACTGGACGGGCTATCAAAACGAATCAGGACATTTCTCATTCCGAGGCCGTCTAGTAGCCCGAATGAGCGCCAGAAGCCACCAATCGTCGTTTCTCGATCTCGGTCGTCAATCTTTCGAAATCGCGTGATGCGAATGAAACGCCCGTAACTCTCTCATTATAAGTCGGATTGGGTCCATTTTTAATTCAATGGAAAGTTCAGTCAGTGCTCTTCGAAATCCATTTGGAACCGTCGAATTCCGACACCGTTTGAGCCTTCAAAAGTAGGGCGCGAGCAAATCGTCCGGAATTTTTCTAACCTCCCCTCTTCCCACAAATGCGCTCATAAGTCCCTCACCGGAGGTTGGATTTGGACGGTTTTTAGCTCTTTGGAAAGGTAACTGGACGGGCTATCAAAACGAATCAGGACTTTTCTCATTCCGAGGCCGTCTGGTAGCCCGAATGAGCGCCAGAATCCATCAATCGTCGTTTCTCGATCTCCGTCGTAAATCTTTCGAAATCGCGTGATGCGAATGAAACGCCCGTAACTCTCTCATTATAAGTCGGATTGGGTCCATTTTTAATTCAATGGAAAGGTCAGTCAGTGCTCTTCGAAATCCATTTGGAACCGTCGAATTCCGACACCGTTTGGGCCTTCAAAAGTAGGGCGCGAGCAAATCGTCCGAAATTTTCTGACCTCCCCTCTTTCCACAAATGCGCTCATAACTCCCTCACCAGAGGTCAGATTTGGAACGGTTTTTAGCTCTTTGGAAAGGTAACTGGACGGGCTATCAAAACGAATCAGGACTTTTCTCATTCCGAGGCCGTCTGGTAGCCCGAATGAGCGCCATAAGCCATCAATCGTCGTTTCTCGATCTCGTCGTAATTCTTTCAAATCGCGTGATTCGAATGAAATGCCCCCGTAACTCCCTCATTATAAGTCGGATTGGTCCATTTTTAATTCATTGGAAAGGCAGTCAGTGCTCTTCGAAATCCATTTGGAACCGTCGAATTCCGACACCGTTTAGGGCCCTCCAAAAGTGGGGCGCGAGCAAATCGTCCGAAATTTTTTTGACCTCCCCTCTTCCCACAAATGCGCTCATAACTCCCTCACCGGAGGTAAGATTTGGACGGTTTTTAGCTCGTTGGAAAGGTAACTGGACGGGCTATCAAAACGAATCAGGACTTTTCTCATTCCGAGGCCGTCTGGTAGCCCGAATGAGCGCCATAATCCATCAATCGTCGTTTCTCGATCTCGGTCGTAATTTTCGAAATCGCGTGATTCGAATAAACGCCCGTAACTCCCTCATTATAAGTCGGATTGGGTCCATTTTTAATTCATTGGAAAGGTCAGTCAGTGCTCTTCGAAATCCATTTGGAACCGTCGAATTCCGACACCGTTTGGGCCTCCAAAAGTGGGCGCGAGCAAATCGTCAGAATTTTTCTGACCTCCCCTCTCCCCACAAATGCGCTCACTCCCTCACCGGAGGTCGGATTTGGACGGTTTTTAGCTCTTGTTGAAAGGTAACTGGACGGGCTATCAAAACGAATCAGGACTTTTCTCATTCCGAGGCCGTCTGGTAGCCCGAATGAGCGCCAGAAGCCATCAATCGTCGTTTCTCGATCTCGGTCGTAAATCTTTCAAATCGCGTGATTCGAATGAAACGCCCGTAACTCCCTCATTATAAGTCGGATTGGGTCCATTTTTAATTCATGGAAAGGTCAGTCAGTGCTCTTCGAAATCCATTTGGAACCGTCGAATTCCGACACCGTTTGGGCCTTCAAAAGTAGGGCGCGAGCAAATCGTCCGGAATTTTTCAACGACCCCTCTTCCCACAAATGCGCTCATAACTCCCTCACCGGAGGTCGGATTTGGACGGTTTTTAGCTCTTTGGAAAGGTAACTGGATGGGCTATCAAAACGAATCAGAACTTTTCTCATTCCGAGGCCGTCTGGTAGCCCGAAAGAGCGCCAGAAGCCACGATCGTCGTTTCTCGATCTCGGTCGTAAATCTTTCAAATCGCGTGATGCGAATGAAACGCCCGTAACTCCCTCATTATAAGTCGGATTGGGTCCATTTTTAATTCATTGGAAAGGTCAGTCAGTGCTCTTCGAAATCCATTTGGAACCGTCGAATTCCGACACCGTTTTGGCCTTCAAAAGTAGGGGGCGTGCAAATCGTCCGGAATTTTTCTCACGACCCCTCTTCCCAAAATGCGCTCATAACTCCCTCACCGAGGTCGGATTTGGACGGTTTTTAGCTCTTTGGAAAGGTAACTGGACGAGCTATCAAAACGAATCAGGACTTTTTCTCATTCCGAGGCCGTCTGGTAGCCCGAATGAGCGCCAGAAGCCATCAATCGTCGTTTCTCGATCTCGGTCGTAAATCTTTCGAAATCGCGTGATGCGAATGAAACGCCCGTAACTCCCTCATTATAAGTCGGATTGGGTCCATTTTTAATTCATTGGAAAGGTCAGTCAGTGCTCTTCGAAATCCATTGGAACCGTCGAATTCCGACACCGTTTTGGCCTTCAAAAGTAGGGCGCGAGCAAATCGTCCGGAATTTTTCCGACCTCCCCTCTTCCCACAATGCGCTCATAACTCCCTCACCGGAGGTCGGATTTGGACGGTTTTTAGCTCTTTGGAAAGGTAACTGGATGGGCTATCAAAACGAATCAGGACTTTTCTCATTCCGAGGCCGTCTGGTAGCCCGAATGAGCGCCAGAAGCCATCAATCGTCGTTTCGTTTCTCGATCTCGTCGTAAATCTTTCGAAATCGCGTGATGCGAATGAAACGCCCGTAACTCCCTCATTATAAGTCGGATTGGGTCCATTTTTAATTCATTGGAAAGGTCAGTCAGTGCTCTTCGAAATCCATTTGGAACCGTCGAATTCCGACACCGTTTGGCCTTCAAAAGGGGGGCGAGCAAATCATCCGGAATTTTTCTACCCCCCCTCTTCCCACAAATGCGCTCATAACTCCCTCACCGGAGGTCGGATTTGGACGGTTTTTAGCTCTTTGGAAAGGTAACTGGACGGGCTATCAAAACGAATCAGGACTTTTCTCATTCCGAGGCCGTCTGGTAGCCCGAATGAGCGCCAGATCCATCAATCGTCGTTTCTCGATCTCGTCGTAAATCTTTCGAAATCGCGTGATGCGAATGAAACGCCCGTAACTCCCTCATTATAAGTCGGATTGGGTCCATTTTTAATTCATTGGAAAGGTCAGTCAGTGCTCTTCGAAATCCATTTGGAACCGTCGAATTCTGACACCGTTTGGGCCTTCAAAAGAGGGCGGACGAGCAATCGTCCGGAATTTTTCTGACCTCCCCCATCTTCCCACAAATGCGCTCATAACTCCCTCACCGGAGGTCAGATTTGGAACGGTTTTTAGCTCTTTGGAAAGGTAACTGGACGGGCTATCAAAACGAATTAGGACTTTTCTCATTCCGAGGCCGTCTGGTAGCCCGAATGAGCGCCAGAAGCCATCAATCGTCGTTTCTCGATCTCGGTCGTAAATCTTTCAAAATCGCGTGATTCGAATGAAACGCCCGTAACTCCCTCATTATAAGTCGGATTGGGTCCATTTTTAATTCATTGGAAGGGCAGTCAGTGCTCTTCGAAATCCATTTGGAACCGTCGAATTCCGACACCGTTTGGGCCCTCCAAAAGTGGGGCGCGATCAAATCGTCCGAATTTTTTTTGACCTCCCCTCTTCCCACAAATGCGCTGATAACTCCCTCACCGGAGGTAAGATTTGGACGGTTTTTAGCTCGTTGGAAAGGTAACTGGACGGGCTTTCAAAACGAATTAGGACTTTTCTCATTCCGAGGCCGTCTGGTAGCCCGAATGAGCGCCATAATCCATCAATCGTCGTTTCTCGATCTCGGTCGTAATTCTTTCGAAATCGCGTGATTCGAATAAACGCCCGTAACTCCCTCATTATAAGTCGGATTGGGTCCATTTTTAATTCAATGGAAAGGTCAGTCAGTGCTCTTCGAAATCCATTTGGAACCGTCGAATTCCGACACCGTTTGGGCCTCCAAAAGTGGGGCGCGAGCAAATCGTCCAGAATTTTCTTACCTCCCCTCTCCCCACAAATGCCCTGATAACTCCCTCACCAGAGGTCGGAATTGGACGGTTTTTAGCTTGTTGAAAGGTAACTGGACGGGCTATCAAAACGAATCAGGACTTTCTCATTCCGAGGCCGTCTGGTAGCCCGAATGAGCGCCAGAATCCATCAATCGTCGTTTCTCTCGATCTCGGTCGTCAATCTTTCGAAATCGCGTGATTCGAATGAAACGCCCGTAACTCCCTCATTATAAGTCGGATTGGGTCCATTTTTAATTCATGGAAAGGTCAGTCAGTGCTCTTCAAATCCAATTGGAACCGTCGAATTCCGACACCGTTTGGGCCTTCAAAAGTAGGGCGCGAGCAAATCATCCGGAATTTTTCTAACGACCCCTCTTCCCACAAATGCGCTCATAACTCCCTCACCGGAGGTCGGATTTGGACGGTTTTTAGTTCTTTGGAAAGGTAACTGGACGGGCTATCAAAACAAATCAGAACTTTTCTCATTCCGAGGCCGTCTGGTAGCCCGAATGAGCGCCAGAAGCCTTCGATCGTCGTTTCTCGATCTCGGTCGTAAATCTTTCGAAATCGCGTGATGCGAATGAAACGCCCATAACTGCCTCATTATAAGTCGGATTGGGTCCATTTTTAATTCATTGGAAAGGTCAGTCAGTGCTCTTCGAAATCCATTTGGAACCGTCGAATTCCGACACTATTTGGTCCTTCAAAAGTAGGGGGCGTGCAAATCATCCGAATTTTTCTCACGACCCCTCTTCCCCACAATGCGCTCATAACTCCCTCACCGGAGGTCGGATTTGGACGGTTTTTAGCTCTCTGGAAAGGTAACTGGACAAGCTATCAAAACGAATCAGAACTTTTCTCATTCCGAGGCCGTTTGGTAGCCCGAATGAGCGCCAAAAGCCATCAATCGTCGTTTCTCGATCTCGTCGTAAATCTTTCGAAATCGCGTGATATGAAAGAAACGCCCGTAACTCCCTCATTATAAGTCGGATTGGGTCCATTTTTAATTCATTGGAAAGGTCAGTCAGTGCTCTTCGAAATCCATTTGGAACCGTCGAATTCCGAAACCGTTTGGCCTCCAAAAGAAGGGCGCGAGCAAATCGTCCGGAATTATTCGACCTCCCCTCTTCCCACAAATGCGCTCATAACTCCCTCACCGGAGGTCAGATTTGGACGGTTTTTAGCTCTTTGGAAAGGTAACTGGATGGGCTATCAAAACGAATCAGGACTTTTCTCATTCCGAGGCCGTCTGGTAGCCCGAATGAGCGCCAGAAGCCACCAATCGTCGTTTCTCGATCTCGGTCGTAAATCTTTCAAATCGCGTGATTCGAAAGAAACGCCCGTAACTCCCTCATTATAAGTCGGATTGGGTCCATTTTTAATTCATTGGAAAGGTTAGTCAGTGCTCTTCGAAATCCATTTAGAACCGTCGAATTCCGACACCGTTTGGGCCTCCAAAAGGGGGCGTGAGCAAATCATTCAGAATTTTTCTGACCTCCCCTCTTCCCACAAATGCGCTCATAACTCCCTCACCGGAGGTCAGATTTGGACGGTTTTTAGCTCTTTGGAAAGGTAACTGGATGGGCTATCAAAACGAATCAGGACTTTTCTCATTCCGAGGCCGTCTGGTAGCCCGAAAGAGCGCCAGAAGCCACCAATCGTCGTTTCTCGATCTCGGTCGTAAATCTTTCAAAATCGCGTGATTCGAATGAAACGCCCGTAACTCCCTCATTATAAGTCGGATTGGGTCCATTTTTAATTCATTGGAAAGGTCAGTCAGTGCTCTTCGAAATCCATTTGGAACCGTCGAATTCCGAAACCGTTTAGGCCTCCAAAAGAAGGGCGCGAGCAAATCGTCCGGAATTATTTCGACCTCCCATCTTCCCACAATTGCGCTCATAACTCCCTCACCGGAGGTCAGATTTGGACGGTTTTTAGCTCTTGGAAAGGTAACTGGATGAGCTATCAAAACGAATCAGGACTTTTCTCATTCCGAGGCCGTCTGGTAGCCCGAAAGAGCGCCAGAAGCCACCAATCGTCGTTTCTCGATCTCGGTCGTAAATCTTTCGAAATCGCGTGATGCGAATGAAACGCCCGTAACTGCCTCATTATAAGTCGGATTGGGTCCATTTTAATTCATTGGAAAGGTCAGTCAGTGCTCTTCGAAATCCATTTGGAACCGTCGAATTCCGACACCGTTTGGGCCTTCAAAAGTAGGGCGTGAGCAAATCGTCCGGACTTTTTCCGACCTCCCCTCTTCCCACATGCGCTCATAACTCCCTCACCAGAGGTCGGATTTGGACGGTTTTTATCTCTTTGGAAAGGTAACTGGACGAGCTATCAAAAAATCAGGACTTTTTTCATTCCGAGGCCGTCTGGTAGCCCGAATGAGCGCCAGAAGCCTTCGATCGTCGTTTCTCGATCTCGGTCGTAAATCTTTCAAAATCGCGTGATGCGAATGAAACGCCCGGAACTCCCTCATTATAAGTCGGATTGGGTCCATTTTTAATTCATTGGAAGGTCAGTCAGTGCTCTTCGAAATCCATTTAGAACCGTCGAATTCCGACACCGTTTGGGCCTCCAAAATAGGGCGCGAGCAAATCATCCGGAATTTTTCCGACCTCCCCTCTTCCCACAAATGCGCTCATAACTCCCTCACCGGAGGTCGGATTTGGACGGTTTTTAGCTCTTTGGAAAGGTAACTGGATGGGCTATCAAAACGAATCAGGACATTTCTCTCATTCCGAGGCCGTCTGGTAGCCCGAATGAGCGCCAGAATCCATCAATCGTCGTTTCTCGATCTCGGTCGTCAATCTTTCGAAATCGCGTGATGCGAATGAAACGCCCGTAACTCCCTCATTATAAGTCGGATTGGGTCCATTTTTAATTCAATGGAAAGGTCAGTCAGTGCTCTTCGAAATCCATTTGGAACCGTCGAATTCCGACACCGTTTGGGCCTTCAAAAGTAGGGCGCGAGCAAATCGTCCGGAATTTTTCTAACCTCCCCTCTTCCCACAAATGCGCTCATAACTCCCTCACCGTGGTTGGATTTGGACGGTTTTTAGCTCTTTGGAAAGGTAACTGGACGGGCTATCAAAACGAATCAGGACTTTTCTCATTCCGAGGCCGTCTGGTAGCCCGAATGAGCGCCAGAATCCATCAATCGTCGTTTCTCGATCTCCGTCGTAAATCTTTCGAAATCGCGTGATGCGAATGAAACGCCCGTAACTCTCTCATTATAAGTCGGATTGGGTCCATTTTTAATTCAATGGAAAGGTTCAGTACTCTTCGAAATCCATTTGGAACTGTCGAATTCTGACACCGTTTGGGCCTTCAAAAGTAGGGCGCGAGCAAATCGTCCGAAAATTTTCTGACCTCCCCTTTTTCCACAAATGCGCTCCTAACTCCCTCACCAGAGGTCAGATTTGAACGGTTTTTAGCTCGTTGGAAAGGTAACTGGACGGGCTTTCAAAACGAATTAGGACTTTTCTCATTCTGAGGCCGTCTGGTAGCCCGAATGAGCGCCATAAGCCATCAATCGTCGTTTCTCGATCTCGGTCGTAATTCTTTCAAAATCGCGTGATTCGAATGAAATGCCCGTAACTCCCTCATTATAAGTCATATGGGTCCATTTTTAATTCATTGGAAAGGGCAGTCAGTGCTCTTCGAAATCCATTTGGAACCGTCGAATTCCGACACCGTTTAGCCCTCCAAAAGTGGGCGCGATCAAATCGTCCGAAATTTTTTTGACCTCCCCTCTTCCCACAAATGCGCTGATAAGTCCCTCACCGGAGGTAAGATTTGGACGGTTTTTAGCTCGTTGGAAAGGTAACTGGACGGGCTTTCAAAACGAATTAGGACATTTCTCAGTCCGAGGCCGTCTGGTAGCCCGAATGAGCGCCATAATCCATCAATCGTCGTTTCTCTCTATCTCGGTCGTAATTCTTTCGAAATCGCGTGATTCGAATAAACGCCCGTAACTCCCTCATTATAAGTCGGATTGGGTCCATTTTTAATTCAATGAAAGGTCAGTCAGTGCTCTTTGAAATCCATTTGGAACCGTCCAATTCCGACACCGTTTGGGCCTCCAAAAGTGGGGCGCGAGCAAATCGTGCAAATTTTTCTTACCTCCCCTCTCCCCACAAATGCCCTGATAACTCCCTCACCAGAGGTCGGATTGGACGGTTTTTAACTTGTTGGAAAGGTAACTGGACGGCTATCAAAACGAATCAGGACATTTCTCATTCCGAGGCCGTCTGGTAGCCCGAATGAGCGCCAGAATCCATCAATCGTCGTTTCTCGATCTCGGTCGTCAATCTTTCGAAATCGCGTGATTCGAATGAAACGCCCGTAACTCCCTCATTATATGTCGGATTGGGTCCATTTTTAATTCATGGAAAGGTCAGTCAGTGCTCTTCAAAATCCATTGGAACCGTCGAATTCTGACACCGTTTGGGCCTTCAAAAGTAGGGCGCGAGCAAATCATCCGAATTTTTCTAACGACCCCCCTCTTCCCACAAATGCGCTCATAACTCCCTCACCGGAGGTCGGATTTGGACGGTTTTTAGTTCTTTGGAAAGGTAACTGGACGGGCTATCAAAACAAATCAGAACTTTTCTCATTCCGAGGCCGTCTGGTAGCCCGAATGAGCGCCAGAAGCCTTCGATCGTCGTTTCACGATCTTGGTCGTAAATCTTTCCAAATCGTGTGATGCGAATGAAACGCCCGTAACTCCCTCATTATAAGTCGGATTGGGTCCATTTTTAATTCATTGGAAAGGTCAGTCAGTGCTCTTCGAAATCCATTTGGAACCGTCGAATTCCGACACTATTTGGTCCTTCAAAAGTAGGGGGCGTGCAAATCATCCGGAATTTTTCTCACGACCCTCTTCCCCACAAATGCGCTCATAACTCCCTCACCGGAGGTCGGATTTGGACGGTTTTTAGCTCTCTGGAAAGGTAACTGGACAAGCTATCAAAACGAATCAGAACTTTTCTCATTCCGAGGCCGTTTGGTAGCCCGAATGAGCGCCAAATCCATCAATCGTCGTTTCTCGATCTCGTCGTAAATCTTTCGAAATCGCGTGATATGAAAGAAACGCCCGTAACTCCCTCATTATAAGTCGGATTGGGTCCATTTTTAATTCATTGGAAAGGTCAGTCAGTGCTCTTCGAAATCCATTTGGAACCGTCGAATTCCGAAACCGTTTAGGCCTCCAAAAGAGGGCGCGAGCAAATCGTCCGGAATTTTCGACCTCCCCTCCCATCTTCCCACAATTGCGCTCATAACTCCCTCACCGGAGGTCAGATTTGGACGGTTTTTAGCTCTTTGGAAAGGTAACTGGATGGTATCAAAACGAATCAGGACTTTTCTCATTCCGAGGCCGTCTGGTAGCCCGAAAGAGCGCCAGAAGCCACCAATCGTCGTTTCTCGATCTCGGTCGTAAATCTTTCAAAATCGCGTGATTCGAAAGAAACGCCCGTAACTCCCTCATTATAAGTCGGATTGGGTCCATTTTTAATTCATTGGAAAGGTTAGTCAGTGCTCTTCGAAATCCATTAGAACCGTCAATTCCGACACCGTTTGGGCCTCCAAAAGAGGGGCGTGAGCAAATCATTCAGAATTTTTCTGACCTCCCCCTCTTCCCACAAATGCGCTCATAACTCCCTCACCGGAGGTCAGATTTGGACGGTTTTTAGCTCTTTGGAAAGGTAACTGGATGGGCTATCAAAACGAATCAGGACTTTTCTCATTCCGAGGCCGTCTGGTAGCCCGAAAGAGCGCCAGAAGCCACCAATCGTCGTTTCTCGATCTCGGTCGTAATCTTTCAAAATCGCGTGATTCGAATGAAACGCCCGTAACTCCCTCATTATAAGTCGGATTGGGTCCATTTTAATTCATTGGAAAGGTAGTCAGTGCTCTTCGAAATCCATTTGGAACCGTCGAATTCCGAAACCGTTTAGGCCTCCAAAAGAAGGGCGCGAGGAAATCGTCCGGAATTATTCCGACCTCCCATCTTCCCACAATTGCGCTCATAACTCCCTCACCGGAGGTCAGATTTGGACGGTTTTTAGCTCTTTGGAAAGGTAACTGGATGAGCTATCAAAACGAATCAGGACTTTTCTCATTCCGAGGCCGTCTGGTAGCCCGAAGAGCGCCAGAAGCCACAATCGTCGTTTCTCGATCTCGGTCGTAAATCTTTCGAAATCGCGTGATGCGAATGAAACGCCCGTAACTCTGCCTCATTATAAGTCGGATTGGGTCCATTTTTAATTCATTGGAAAGGTCAGTCAGTGCTCTTCGAAATCCATTTGGAACCGTCGAATTCCGACACCGTTTGGGCCTTCAAAAGTAGGGCGTGAGCAAATCGTCCGGAATTTTTCCGACCTCCCCTCTTCCCACAAATGCGCTCATAACTCCCTCACCAGAGGTCGGATTTGGACGGTTTTTATCTCTTTGGAAAGGTAACTGGACGGGCTATCAAAAGAATCAGGACTTTTTCATTCCGGGGCCGTCTGGTAGCCCGAATGAGCGCCAGAAGCCTTCGATCGTCGTTTCTCGATCTCGGTCGTAAATCTTTCAAAATCGCGTGATGCGAATGAAACGCCCGTAACTCCCTCATTATAAGTCGGATTGGGTCCATTTTTAATTCATTGGAAAGGTCAGTCAGTGCTCTTCGAAATCCATTTAGAACCGTCGAATTCCGACACCGTTTGGGCCTCCAAAAATAGGGCGCGAGCAAATCATCCGGAATTTTTCCGACCTCCCCTCTTCCCACAAATGCGCTCATAACTCCCTCACCGGAGGTCGGATTTGGACGGTTTTTAGCTCTTTGGAAAGGTAACTGGACGGGCTATCAAAACGAATCAGGACTTTTCTCATTCCGAGGCCGTCTGGTAGCCCGAATGAGCGCCAGAATCCATCAATCGTCGTTTCTCGATCTCGGTCGTAAATCTTTCGAAATCGCGTGATGCGAATGAAACGCCCGTAACTCTCCTCATTATAAGTCGGATTGGGTCCATTTTTAATTCATTGGAAAGGTCAGTCAGTGCTCTTCGAAATCCATTTGGAACCGTCGAATTCCGACACCGTTTGGGCCTTCAAAAGTAGGGCGCGAGCAAATCGTCCGGAATTTTACTAACCTCCCCTCTTCCCACAATTGCGCTCATAACTCCCTCACCGGAGGTCAGATTTGGACGGTTTTTAGCTCTTTGGAAAGGTAACTGGATGGGCTATCAAAACGAATCAGGACTTTTCTCATTCCGAGGCCGTCTGGTAGCCCGAATGAGCGCCAGAATCCATCAATCGTCGTTTCTCGATCTCGGTCGTAAATCTTTCGAAATCGCGTGATGCGAATGAAACGCCCGTAACTCCCTCATTATAAGTCGGATTGGGTCCATTTTTAATTCATTGGAAAGGTCAGTCAGTGCTCTTCGAAATCCATTTGGAACCGTCGAATTCCGACACCGTTTGGGCCTTCAAAAGTAGGGCGCGAGCAAATCGTCCGGAATTTTTCGACCTCCCCTCTTCCCACAAATGCGCTCATAACTCCCCTCCCTCACCGGAGGTCAGATTTGGACGGTTTTTAGCTCTATGGAAAGTTAACTGGACGGGCTTTGAAAACAAATCAGGACTTTTCTCATTCCGAGGACGTCTAGTAGCCCGAATGAGCGCCAGAATCCATCAATCGTCATTTCTCGATCTCGGTCGTAAATCTTTCAAAATCGCGTGATTCGAATGAAACGCTCGTAACTCCCTCATTATAAGTCGGATTGGGTCCATTTTTAATTCATTGTAAAGGTCAGTCAGTGCTCTTCGAAATCCATTTTGAACCGTCGAATTCTGACACCGTTTGGGCCTCCAAAAGTGGGGCGCGAGCAAATCGTCTAGAATTTTTTGGACCTCCTCTCTTCCCACAAATGAACTCATAACTCCCTCACCGGAGGTCAGATTTGGACGGTTTTTAGCTCTTTGGAAAGGTAACTGGACGGGCTATCAAAACGAATCAGGACTTTCTCATTCCGAGGCCGTCTGGTAGCCCGAAAGAGCGCCATAATCCATCAATCGTCGTTTCTCGATCTCGGTCGTAAATCTTTCGAAATCGCGTGATTCGAATGAAACGCCCGTAACTCCCTCATTATAAGTCGGATTGGGTCCATTTTTAATTCATTGGAAGGTCAGTCAGTGCTCTTCGAAATCCATTTGGAACCGTCGAATTCCGACACCGTTTGGGCCTCCAAAAGTGGGCGCGAGCAAATCGTCCAGAATTTTTCTGACCTCCCCTCTTCCCACAAATGCGCTCATAACTCCCTCACCGAGGTCGGATTTGGACGGTTTTTAGCTCTTTGGAAAGGTAACTGGACGGGCTATCAAAACGAATCAGGACTTTCTCATTCCGAGGCCGTCTGGTAGCCCGAATGAGCGCCAGAAGCCATCAATCGTCGTTTCTCGATCTCGGTCGTAATCTTTCGAAATCGCGTGATTCGAATGAAACGCCCGTAACTCCCTCATTATAAGTCGGATTGGGTCCATTTTTAATTCATTGGAAAGGTCAGTCAGTGCTCTTCGAAATCCATTTGGAACCGTCGAATTCCGACACCCGTTTGGGCCTTCAAAAGTAGGGCGCGTGAGCAAATCGTCCGGAATTTTTTCCGACCTCCCCTCTTCCCACAAATGCGCTCATAACTCCCTCACCGGAGGTCGGATTTGGACGGTTTTTATCTCTTTGGAAAGGTAACTGGACGGGCTATCAAAACGAATCAGGACTTTTCTCATTCCGAGGCCGTCTGGTAGCCCGAATGAGCGCCAGAAGCCTTCGATCGTCGTTTCTCGATCTGGGTCGTAAATCTTTCAAAATCGCGTGATGCGAATGAAACGCCCGTAACTCCCTCATTATAAGTCGGATTGGGTCCATTTTTAATTCATTGGAAAGGTCAGTCAGTGCTCTTCGAAATCCATTTGGAACCGTCGAATTCCGACACCGTTTGGGCCTCCAAAAGTAGGGCGCGAGCAAATCATCCGGAATTTTTCCGACCTCCCCTCTTCCCACAAATGCGCTCATAACTCCCTCACCGGAGGTCGGATTTGGACGGTTTTTAGCTCTTTGGAAAGGTAACTGGATGGGCTATCAAAACGAATCAGGAATTTTCTCATTCCGAGGTGTTGTAGCCCGAATGAGCGCCAGAATCCATCAATCGTCGTTTCTCGATCTCGGTCGTCAATCTTTCGAAATCGCGTGATGCGAATGAAACGCCCGTAACTCCCTCATTATAAGTCGGATTGGGTCCATTTTTAATTCAATGGAAAGGTCAGTCAGTGCTCTTCGAAATCCATTTGGAACCGTCGAATTCAATTCCGCCCTTTGCCTTCAAAAGTAGGGCGCGAGCAAATCGTCCGGAATTTTTCTAACCTCCCCTCTTCCCACAAATGCGCTCATAACTCCCTCACCGGAGGTCGGATTTGGACGGTTTTTAGCTCTTTGGAAAGGTAACTGGACGGGCTATCAAAACGAATCAGGACTTTTCTCATTCCGAGGCCGTCTGGTAGCCCGAATGAGCGCCAGAAGCCATCAATCGTCGTTTCTCGATCTCGGTCGTAAATCTTTCGAAATCGCGTGATTCGAATGAAACGCCCGTAACTCCCTCATTATAAGTCGGATTGGGTCCATTTTTAATTCATGGAAAGGTCAGTCAGTGCTCTTCGAAATCCATTTGGAACCGTCGAATTCCGACACCGTTTGGGCCTTCAAAAGTAGGGCGCGAGCAAATCGTCCGAAAATTTTCTGACCTCCCCTTTTCCACAAATGCGCTCATAACTCCCTCACCGGAGGTCAGATTTGGACGGTTTTTAGCTCTTTGGAAAGGTAACTGGACGGGCTATCAAAACGAATCAGGACTTTTCTCATTCCGAGGCCGTCTGGTAGCCCGAATGAGCGCCATAAGCCATCAATCGTCGTTTCTCGATCTCGGTCGTAATTCTTTCAAAATCGCGTGATTCGAATGAAACGCCCGTAACTCCCTCATTATAAGTCGGATTGGGTCCATTTTTAATTCATTGGAAAGGTCAGTCAGTGCTCTTCGAAATCCATTTGGAACCGTCGAATTCCGACACCGTTTAGGCCCTCCAAAAGTGGGGCGCGAGCAAATCGTCCGAAATTTTTTTGACCTCCCCTCTTCCCACAAATGCGCTCTCATAACTCCCTCACCGGAGGTCAGATTTGGACGGTTTTTAGCTCTTTGGAAAGGTAACTGGACGGGCTATCAAAACGAATCAGGACATTTCTCATTCCGAGGCCGTCTGGTAGCCCGAATGAGCGCCAGAAGCCATCAATCGTCGTTTCTCGATCTCGGTCGTAATTCTTTCGAAATCGCGTGATGATTCGAATAAAACGCCCGTAACTCCCTCATTATAAGTCGGATTGGGTCCATTTTTAATTCATTGGAAAGGTCAGTCAGTGCTCTTCGAAATCCATTTGGAACCGTCGAATTCCGACACACCGTTTGGGCCTCCAAAAGTAGGGCGCGAGCAAATCGTCCAGAATTTTTCGACCTCCCCTCTTCCCACAAATGGCCCTGATAACTCCCTCACCAGAGGTCGGATTGGACGGTTTTTAGCTTTTGGAAAGGTAACTGGACGGCTATCAAAACGAATCAGGACTTTTCTCATTCCGAGGCCGTCTGGTAGCCCGAATGAGCGCCAGAATCCATCAATCGTCGTTTCTCGATCTCGGTCGTCAATCTTTCGAAATCGCGTGATTCGAATGAAACGCCCGTAACTCCCTCATTATAAGTCGGATTGGGTCCATTTTTAATTCATGGAAAGGTCAGTCAGTGCTCTTCGAAATCCATTTGGAACCGTCGAATTCCGACACCGTTTGGGCCTTCAAAGTAGGGCGCGAGCAAATCATCCGGAATTTTTTCTAACGACCCCTCTTCCCACAAATGCGCTCATAACTCCCTCACCGGAGGTCGGATTTGGACGGTTTTTAGCTCTTTGGAAAGGTAACTGGACGGGCTATCAAAACGAATCAGAACTTTCTCATTCCGAGGCCGTCTGGTAGCCCGAATGAGCGCCAGAAGCCTTCAATCGTCGTTTCTCGATCTCGGTCGTAATCTTTCGAAATCGCGTGATGCGAATGAAACGCCCGTAACTCCCTCATTATAAGTCGGATTGGGTCCATTTTTAATTCATTGGAAAGGTCAGTCAGTGCTCTTCGAAATCCATTTGGAACCGTCGAATTCCGACACTATTTGGGCCTTCAAAAGTAGGGGGCGAGCAAATCATCCGGAATTTTTCTCACGACCCCTCTTCCCACAAATGCGCTCATAACTCCCTCACCGAGGTCGGATTTGGACGGTTTTTAGCTCTTTGGAAAGGTAACTGGACGGGCTATCAAAACGAATCAGGACTTTTCTCATTCCGAGGCCGTCTGGTAGCCCGAATGAGCGCCAAAAGCCATCAATCGTCGTTTCTCGATCTCGGTCGTAAATCTTTCGAAATCGCGTGATATGAATGAAACGCCCGTAACTCCCTCATTATAAGTCGGATTGGGTCCATTTTTAATTCATTGGAAAGGTCAGTCAGTGCTCTTCGAAATCCATTGGAACCGTCGAATTCCGAAACCGTTTAGGCCTCCAAAGAAGGGCGCGAGCAAATCGTCGGAATTATTTCGACCTCCCCTCTTCCCACAATTGCGCTCATAACTCTCCCTCACCGGAGGTCAGATTTGGACGGTTTTTAGCTCTTTGGAAAGGTAACTGGATGGGCTATCAAAACGAATCAGGACTTTTCTCATTCCGAGGCCGTCTGGTAGCCCGAAAGAGCGCCAGAAGCCACAATCGTCGTTTCTCGATCTCGGTCGTAAATCTTTCAAAATCGCGTGATTCGAAAGAAACGCCCGTAACTCCCTCATTATAAGTCGGATTGGGTCCATTTTTAATTCATTGGAAAGGTTAGTCAGTGCTCTTCGAAATCCATTTAGAACCGTCAATTCCGACACCGTTTGGGCCTCCAAAGAGGGGCGTGAGCAAATCGTTCAGAATTTTTCTGACCTCCCCTCTTCCCACAAATGCGCTCATAACTCCCTCACCGGAGGTCAGATTTGGACGGTTTTTAGCTCTTTGGAAAGGTAACTGGATGGGCTATCAAAACGAATCAGGACTTTTCTCATTCCGAGGCCGTCTGGTAGCCCGAATGAGCGCCAGAAGCCACCAATCGTCGTTTCTCGATCTCGGTCGTAAATCTTTCAAATCGCGTGATTCGAATGAAACGCCCGTAACTCCTCATTATAAGTCGGATTGGGTCCATTTTTATTCATTGGAAAGGTCAGTCAGTGCTCTTCGAAATCCATTTGGAACCGTCGAATTCCGAAACCGTTTAGGCCTCCAAAAGAGGGCGCGAGGAAATCGTCCGGAATTATTCCGACCTCCCCTCTTCCCACAATTGCGCTCATATAACTCCCTCACCGGAGGTCAGATTTGGACGGTTTTTAGCTCTTTGGAAAGGTAACTGGATGAGCTATCAAAACGAATCGGACTTTTCTCATTCCGAGGCCGTCTGGTAGCCCGAAGAGCGCCAGAAGCCACCATCGTCGTTTCTCTCTCGATCTCGGTCGTAAATCTTTCGAAATCGCGTGATGCGAATGAAACGCCCATAACTGCCTCATTATAAGTCGGATTGGGTCCATTTTTTAATTCATTGGAAAGGTCAGTCAGTGCTCTTCGAAATCCATTGGAACCGTCGAATTCCGACACCGTTTGGGCCTTCAAAAGTAGGGCGTGAGCAAATCGTCCGGACTTTTCCGACCTCCCCTCTTCCACAAATGCGCTCATAACTCCCTCACCAGAGGTCGGATTTGGATGGTTTTTATCTCTTTGGAAAGGTAACTGGACGGCTATCAAAATGAATCAGGACTTTTTTCATTCCAAGGCCGTCTGGTAGCCCGAATGTGCGCCAGAGCCTTCGATCGTCGTTTCTCGATCTCGGTCGTAAATCTTACAAAATCGCGTGATGCGAATGAAACGCCCGTAACTCCCTCATTATAAGTCGGATTGGGTCCATTTTTAATTCATTGGAAAGGTCAGTCAGTGCTCTTCGAAATCCATTTAGAACCGTCGAATTCCGACACCGTTTGGGCCTCCAAAATAGGACG
>JAJHSJ010000889.1:0-46386 GCA_021015155.1 Magnolia officinalis | reverse complement strand
ACTCATTTTAAGGCATGGTCCAAAAATTCAGGTAGATCTAAATCTTCAGTGGACCACTAGTGAGCATGCCTTTAAAAGTGGGGCCCACCTCAATGCATTTGTTGTATATCCATGTGGTGCATCCTTTTTGCCTACTTATTTCGGGGCATGGACCAAAAAATGAGGCTGATCCAAATCTTAGGTGGATCACAAATATGATTTAATAATCCCACCATTAAAAATTTCTTAACACATTTTATTTTGGGATCAAGCTGTTATTTGTTCTCCCTTCATCAAAGTGAAGGTCCATGTGACTCATCGACAGGTTGGATGGAAAATAAACATTATAATGGGCCCTAAGAAGATTTTAAGGGTGGGCATTGAATCTCAAATGCGTGATCCAATTGAGATTTTATCCCTTCATTTCAAGGATCATGCCTTAAAATGAACCTGAAAAATTATGGATGGCATGGATTTACTATACATAAATCAAGGTGGGCCCCACCCCACAGAATAAAATAGTGCGTGAGCACTATGCAGCATACACTGCAGAGTAATAATAAATAAATAACTGCGTGGTCCATTCGTTTTTTCTGGAAAAAGAAAAGAAGAGGGAGGGAAATGAAAAGAAAAGAGGGAAGAAGAGAGGAGACCAACAAGAGAGAGAGAGAGAGAGAGAGAGAGAAGAAGAAGAAGAAGAAGAAAGGCGTTTGTTACGATACCGTAACGGCTATGACGAACCCAACGGCTGTTACGAACCCAAAAAAACAAAGGTGCCCCGTTTTGGAGCCGTATTGCATAACGGTTGATACTGTTAACGTTACGTATTGGCCGTTACGGTTGAAACGTACCGATTTTGAATACCTTGATTTGTCCAACACAGACTTGGGACATTTATATAAGGACATGAGTAGACAGGGAGATTTGACAACGTCGCTTTGATAAGAGTAATTCTACTACTACAAGCGATAGGTGATGGCTCTTCCGCGAATAACTTCCACTTGAATCTTTCTATAACCTTATTCCACAAGTGTTTTGCCGATTTCAATAAATAGCGGAAGACCCAAATAGGACAAAGGAAACACACCAACTGCACACCCAAATACCTCTACAAGTGATGTTAACTCTTCATTCGAAGTGCCAATGCCCAGCATCTCACTTTTACAGACATTTATATGGAGCCCTAAAGCAGCCTGGAAGCAACCAGAATTTTCATGAGATTATCCACCTCTGATACTTGCGCATCACAAAATAAGAGTGTCATCCGCATATTGTAAGTGAGAAATCCAGTTCCTTTCATGAGAAACTTTGAAGTCGAATATGAGTCCCGCCTCTTGACCTCCAAATAACATTCTACTCAATGCCTCCGATACTATTAAAGACAAGAAGGGAGATAAAGGATCACCCTGCCTTAAACCTCTTGTTGCTTTAAGAAACCCTTGGAGGATCCTTTCACCGACACTGCAAAGGATGCCAATGAAAAGCATTCACACATCCAAGAGATCCATTTGGTCCCGCATCCTATTCTTTGGAGCACCCCCAGTCAACATGATTGTATGCCTTCTCAACATCTAGTTTGCAGACCACGTAATGCAGGGGCATTTTCACACATGGCTCAAGTGGGGTGGCATGTGAGATGTAGGGGCACACTCGGGGTGGGCAGCCCGTGTGAGGCGAACCCCACCCATGTGAGGCGGGTGGCTCATGTGAAGCAGAACCCATGTGAAGTGGGGCCCACGAGGGGGCTTTAGCCGAGGTACTAACCCATGGGATGTGGAGCCTGGGCTATGAGATAAAAGGATTGATTCACCATGCTCTATCAGTTCGAGTTTTTAGAGCAAGTGATTAATTGTCATGCATCACCATGCCCTTAATTCCTTTTGTGTCTGGAGTCAATCCACTCATGCGCAAGGAGGGCACTACCCAAAAGCTATCTGTTAGCAAAAAAGGCGCCTTGATTCTTAGAAATGACCGTGACTAGAGTCACCCTAATCTTGAGACAAGGATCTTAGCCAATATCTTATACGGACTACCAATGAGACTAATTAAGCGGAAGTCATTTAATGATTCGGCCCCTTCTTTCTTTAAAATGAGGGCTATGAACGATGCGCCCATATGTTTAGGTAAGCAACCCTTCTCCGAAATTCCTCTATGAAGTTCACCACATCCCAAAAAAAATGGCAAAAAACTAAGGGAAAACCATCCAAGCATAGAGCTTTGTCCCTTCCCAATGAGTCCACTGCACACTTAATTTCATCTTCAAATATTAGCTTCTCAAGAAGGCCCAATCCATGGCTGAAAATTTGTCGAAAGGAAGATTTATCTAACAAAGGTCTTCTACCCATTCTTCCTTATAGCAACTTGGAATAAAATTCTACGATGGTTGAACATACCTGATCCTTATCATCAATATAATCTTATGGCCATCCACAACCAAACTACTAATGCGGTTGTTGCAAGCCCTTATGTCGGCTAAGTTATGCAAGAATCGCATGTTTTGTCCCCTTCCTTCAACCACACAGCGCCCTTGATCACTGACGCCATTTGATCTCCTCTTCTTCAAAAACTTCGATTAGTCCAATGTAAGCTTTATCCATTTCTGATTTTCTTCATCTGATAATTCACCTCCTTCTTCCTTGATGTCTAGTTCATGGATTTATCCTAAAATGCATTCCACGGCACTGTTTCTTTTGTTAAGGAAGTCCTCCAATATATTCAATTTACCCTTCAATAAATTGAGCTTTTGAGTCAAAGACCCTGCTGAGCCAGTAACACTAAAGGACTGCCACCAACTTTTGACGAGGTTGCAAAAACTGTCAACCTCCAACCATATAAGCTCAAAGTGAAACGGTTTTGGTCCCCAACAATCTTCTTCCACCTCAAGTAAAATAGGTTGATGCTCTGACATGGGTCTAGGTAGAGTGCGCAAGGAGGCTAAAGGGCATTTGTCAACCCAACCCGTCAACAAGATGAATCTATCCAATCTAGACATAACCAACCTCTCTTTGCCATTTGACCAAGTGAATTTTGCACCACTCATCAGTATCGATCATTTCATTAGAGTTAACCTACTCATCAAAACCCTGGATACTTTTAGTGATCTTATTACCACTAGACTTCTCGTGGACGAATCTTATGACATTGAAGTCTCCCCCGACACACCATGGATACTTAAATCTCATTTTCACTTCATTTAATTTCTTCCATAAAAACTCTCTCCAATCTGGCTAACATGGCCCGTATACTGCTAAGAACAGCCAAATAAAGCCCGAAGAGATATCCTTAAGGACGGTTGAAACTGAGAAGGATCCTATGAAGGTGCCTTCGAAAACCCAAATATCCTTGTTCCAAGCTACCAAAATCCCACATGCTGCCCCTACCACATTTAGGACTACCCGTCCTTTGTTTTTCACACCCTATATGGAGTCCGCAACTTTGGATCAAAAACTTCTAATTTAGTTTCTTGTATGGCGAGGATCTAAGCCTTATATTTTGTGCTTAGCTTTCTAATATGATTCTTTTTGTCCTGCTACCCAACCCCCGAACGTTTCAACTGAGAATCTTCATTGGAAACTCGAGCAGAGACTCCTAACCTTTTTGCCTCCAATGGAGACACTATGTGAATCGTAGTTAATTGTGCATTCCAGGTTCAGCAGCTCTCTCAACCCCTTAGGATTCTTCCCCTTAGCCTTCTACATCTGAACTTTCAAACTACCTCTGTCCTCCACAAACTAAATGAAAGCATAAACATCTTCATCAGTTGACCCCAATGACAACCCTACTTCTTTCCCCACAAACCAACATGTCACAATGCCAAGATAATTCCTCTTTAGACACTAATTCGATAGCAGAAGAGGGATCAAAAGGTTCTTCAAGGAGGAGAAGTGGGGGTGGGGCATTCTCTATTGGCGGGAGCACCCTGGCTACCTAAGGGGCGTCAGGTCAAGGGCATCTAGAGTGTCATCAAAGCAATCAACGTTATTCAACTCCTCTGGTGAGAAAGACTGGTTCACATCCTCCATTTCCAAAGCTTGGTCCTCCTCTTCTAAAATCTCTACTGGTATCAAACTCCCAACCTGTGTTGCAATAGATCTGAACTTGAAGAGTGAGTGACTTTCAATTCAAAGAGGGTTATGGTTGTTGATGCTCCCGACGAGAATGGGTTTGAAAGAGTAGTTAGCTCCGAGATGGCAAGTGTGCGGGGAGACCTAAAAAAGGACCCTCTCCCAGCCCCAAGACTAAAACCTGCCCCCATCTTAGAACTTAACTTCGTAGAAAGGACTGCTCTCTAAATCGCCGAAGCCCTATAGAAGGAATAATTCTTAGTACACTACCACCGCCCCTCAACCTCACACCCATACTTGGAAGCAATCGAGCCCCTTCATAAGGCATTATCTTCTAACCAAAACATCCACAACTATTTACCCAATAAAGCTTCATTCATCGCTTCCCTGCGTTGATCACTTTCATGAGGCTAATGCGGAAGTACCCCGCCCTTTTAATCTTTTTTTTTTTTTTTTTAAGAGTACTCCACCCTTTAAAGGGAGAATTCTTAGTTGTCTATTTTGATTATATTCTTGTTTTTAGTCCTGATTCATCTATTCACTTTAATCATTTATAGCAAATGTTTGTTGTACTGCGGAAGGAGTCACTATTTTTAACTTGAAAAAGTGCTCATTTCTTGTCAATATATATTTTGGGGGTATATTGTGTCTCAAGGTAGAGCAAGAGAAAATAAAGGCCACTGCGAAGGTCCATTCTTTCCACGCTTGGTGATATTTTACCAGAGATTTATCGAGAATTTCATTACAATTATTGCATCTATTACCAATTGCATGCACGGAGATAAGTTTAAATGGACTAAGCGGCAAACAAAAACTTCAATACAATAAAAAAGAAGATGATTGAGGCTCCGGTTCTTGCACTTTTAGACTTTAATAAAATCTTTGAAGTGGAAAGCGTCACTTCAAATGTTAGCATTGGCACGGTGAGTCAGGAAGGAAAGTCGATTACTTTCTTTAGTGAGAAGCTTAATGATGCACGGAAGATCTACTCTATATATGATCACGAGTTCTATGCAATGGTTCAGGCGCAACGATATTGGAGGCATTACCTGATTTATCAAGAATTCATTTTGTACTCGAACCATGAGGCGTTGAGATATCTCAACTCCCAAAAGAAGTTGAGTGCTTGTCATAAGAAGTAGAAGGCTTTCCAACAAGAATATACTTTCTTTTTCCGTCACAAAAATGGACGTCACAACAAAGTGGCAGATGCTTTTAGTAGGATTGTGGTTTACTAGGAACAATCGTTGTGGAGGTCGTGGGACTCGAGGCATTAAAATAACAACACGAAGACCCCTTTTTAGCAAGGTGCTCGACAAATGTGTGGATAGCCGAGATCCAAAATGTGATTTCATCGCATACGATGGATATTTATTCAAGGATTCTCACGTATGCATTCCAAAGGATCGTTGCAAGTGAAGATCTTATTTGAGCTACATAGATGAGGATTAGGTGGACACTTCGGGAGAGATGAAGTGGTGGCCATGATGGAGAAAAATACTATTGGCCTCGTATGCATCGTAACGTTGAACGGTTCGTAGCACGATGCCCCCGATGCCAAGTCTCTAAAGGTCACATGCAGAATACCAGCCTCTACATGTAGCTTCCCTTTCCAATCACACCATAGGTGGACATTTCTATGGACTTCATTCTAGGCCTTCCTAGGAATCAAAGGGGAGCATTTTTTATTTTCATTGTTTTTTTTTTTTTTTTTTTTTTAGAAGCAACGAGGAAAATATATTAAAAAGGAAAAGAGAGAATACAAGCGAAAACAAGAAGAAAAACAGAACTACTGAGATAGCAAAACTAGAAACAGAAAAAACTAGCAGCCTAGGAAGCAAAGGTCATAGCCTTTCAATTCTTTTACATTGGCAACCCATTCAACCAACAGCCTTTTGGCACTGGCTCCAATCACGGAAGCAGAAGACGACCTATCATTAAAGCATTTGTCATTTCTTTCTAACCAGACCGACCACCAAATATCCAGGATGGCCATTCTCCAAATGATTCTTCTGGGTTTTCCAAGCTTCCAGCCGCGCCAAGACGAGAGGAAGTTATGGGCCGAGTTAGGGCTACACCAGGATAGGTTGAACCGCTGGCTAAAATCGTTCCGGATTTGACAGATGTAGGGGCAATGCACCAGAAGATGGTCCACTGATTCTGCATCTTGCATACAACAAAGGCAAACATTAACCAACTGCATACCTCTTTTCCGGAGGTTGTCGATAGTTAGGATTCTATTGAGGTCCACAACCAAGCAAAACAAATGCATTTAGGGGGGGCCGGATATCTCCAGATGAAAGGAGAGGCTAAGATCGGAGGAATTGAAGGAAGGGATAAAGAGGAATATAGAGATCTGACCGTGAAGCGACCGGACTTATCTATCCTCCATATGAGCTTATCAGGCTCGGAAATTAGCGGCATGGACTTAGAAATGCATTCGAGTAATTTCACGTACTCAGCGATCTCACTATCTCTAAGATTTCTAACGCTTCTAACATCCCAATCAATTTTGGCATCTGTACAAGTGTAGCAATCTGAGATGAAGATGTTCTTGATTGGAGCCAAGCGGAAAATGTTTGGGTCCTTCAGCTTGGATTCACCCACCCATATGTCTTCCCAAAAGCGAATAGCTGCCCCACTTCCCAGCTTGAAGCTAATATTGTTGATAACTGTCTGTTTAACCTTTAGGATCCCTTTCCAAATGTGGGACGCTCGATAGGCGGAAGAGTCCTTAGACCACCATCCCCCTGAGGCAGAACCGTATTTCCCTTTAATGCGCGCGCTTCAGGTTCCGTGCCAAGCCTCCAAGTCCATTTACCTAATGGCACTGTATTCATTCTTCTCAAATCTTTGACATTAGCCCCACCTTCACGGAAGATCTTGCAAACGTCCTTCCACTCGAGGAGATGGATATTGCTCTGATTCTCCTTCCCAAACCAAAGGAAATCTCTTCTGATGATATCGATGGTCTTTTGGACAGCTGTGGGACATCTAAAAAGCGACATAAAATAAAGCGGCAAGTTGGACAAGGCCGCGTTGATCAAGGTGAGACAACCTCCCAAGGACAGATATCAGCACTTCCATCTAGCTAGAAATTTCTGGAATCTACTAACAATGGAATCCCACATCATTTTAGGAGGGGGGCCTATAGAGAGGGGAAGGCCAACAAAAGTGGAGGGTAAGGACCTTGCTGAGCACCCAAGACAGTCCGCAAATCCTTGGAGTTTCTCAGCACTGATGTTGATCCCAAATAATTTGGACTTGGCCAGATTGATTCGAAGCCTAGAAACTGCCTCAAAGCAGAAAAGAGCCGTTTGAAGATTGAGAATGTAGGCTTCAGCAGCTTCAGAGAAAATGAGGGTGTCGTCTGCAAATTGAATGTGGGTGATGGGCTTGAGAAGGCCTGGTATGATAATACCTTTGAAAACACCTTCCTCCTGGCCCATACACATCATTCTGGAGAGGGCTTCACCTATGATAAGAAACAGGAGGGAGACAGGGGGTCTCCTTGACGCAAACCTCTCGAGCTTTTGAAGAAACCCTTCGGGGAACCATTCAGCATGACAGAAAAATGAGCCAAACCATACAAGCATCGATCCAATTTCTCCACTTGGCCCCGAAAACCATACAGGAAAGCATATACTGGAGGAATCCCCGGTCAACGTGATCATAAGCTTTGGCAATGTCCAGCTTACAGAGAATTCCTTCCTTATCAGCCCCTGGCATGAGTGAAGAACCTCATTAGCAATAAGTGAACAATCTATTATCTGTCTACCTTTTATAAATGCGTTCTAGTTAGGTGATATCAAGTTTCCTATCACTTTTAAAAGACGAGTGGAGAGGACTTTGGCAAGAATTTTGTAAGGGCTCCCGATCAGACTAATTGGTCTGAAATCTGAAAATGAAGAAGCTCCCGTCACCGCAGGAATTTTTCAAAAATGGCCTACTTCACTCCTTACAAAAGCCTAATGGACATCATATTACCAACATATTTTTCAGAGAAATTATGCAACTTCACGAGGTACCAAAAACAATAACTTTGGACTGCAATTCAAAGCTTATAGGGCACTTCTGGCGCACTCAATGGAAATGGTTGGAGACTAAGCTTCAATTATATAGCGTATATCACCATCAAACAAATGACCAAATTGAAGTAGTCAACAGGAGCCTTGGTAACCTCCTGAGGAGTATCGTAGGCGATAACGTATCTCAGTGGGATTTGGCTCTACCCGAAGCCGAGTTTGTCCACAACAGCTCCGTATATCATACCACCAGAAAAATCACATTTGCGATTATAGATGGGAGAAGTCCACATCGTGTACTTAATACAATAACAAGATTAAGCGAGCATGATACTGATGCTTTCTACAAGCATATCCAAGACTTGAAAGCTTAGATAAAGAAAAAGATTTTAAGAGAGCAACAATAAGGACCAAGAAGCTAGAAATGAACATAAGTAGGAGGACATATAAAGAAGGTAACTTAGTTATGGTTTATCTCAAGAAAGAAAGATTTCTTAGGGGAACTTACAACAAGCTCAAGTCTAAGAAGATTCGTCCATGCCGAGTTAAAAGGAAGTTGGGTGACAACGCCTATGAGATCGAGTTGCCAGATGACTTAGATATCTCGACAACTTTCAACTTGACAGATTTGTTCGAATACCATGGCGAGGTGTCTGACATGCAAGATGAAATCATTATCAATATGGATAAATAACTCCCAAAGAAAAAGAAGGAAGAAGTTAAACAAGTGTTGCGTATGAAGACTATTGACACTCGACAAGACTAATATAAGCAATACTTGGTGAAATGGAAGAATATGCCTTATTTTGAATGCACATGAATCACGGGTGACAGATTGAAAAGATTGTATCCGAACCTCTACCACTTGTATGAAGAATCCGACTCGCCGAAGTCAAGTTCTTTCCAACCAAGGGAGAATGATGCATGCCTACGGCCCACCACAAGGCCCAGCATGTGCTGATTTTAGACTTTATTTATAGATTTGGGGCCTAGATATCAAGAGCTACAATTCACTAGTTGTGGAAGATATGGGAGAATGTGATGGATGATATGGGGCTGATTTAAAAATGTGATTGAATATTTTAAGGACTACTTCGTATATTTTCTTTTACATTTTTTACGCTTTTACCATCTTGGGTAGATTAGATTGATTTGAAATCAATCTCTGAGTTGGGGGAATCCTCATTAAAGATTCATCTAAGGTCAAGGGGATGAGTATTCCGAAATTTTGTTAGTGTGAGTTTTTCTTAAGTGTTATAAGAAAATGTTTGATATCAATAAAGTACATCTCCCCACCTACTCAATTATTATTGTGGGTGTAAACTTGTCCATTTCTTTGCAATTTGTGTGTTGAGATCCCATTGACTCGATAACTAGGTTGCACCACTTTCGGAAAAAGGAGAAAAAAAAAAAATTTTGATTTGCAATTTTACAATGGATTCCATCTCTTGGAGTAGATGAATCAAACTCTAACTTGTGTGTCAACACATAACTAGTGTTAAAAAAATCTAACTCTTTTAGATTGTGAAGCTTGACTCAAGCTTCTAATTTAACCTTTTATCATTAATGGAAATATATATATATATATATATATACACACACACGCACGCTATAGGAATATAGGAATATAAGGGGAAAAAAAAAAAAAAGTAAGCCCATCTTTTTCAGCAAATGGACAGAAAACTAAAGACATTCTTCCAAAAGCTCTATCCTAATTCTAAAAAATAATCCCAACTTCTCTGCAATTTACATCTAAAGCAATTTATCTGCAAAATAACATTAATATCGCCCCAAAATTCTCCCACAAGAATCCACAAAACCTTCACAAATGCCCAAATAAAATAAAGGCTCCTTTTCTCTGAGCTATCCAAATGCAAAAGGCCAAGATCCAACCAAAAGCAAACTATGGTTTATAAAAAATAAAAAATAAAAAAGTGATATTGCCAACAAATAATGGAAAATTAATAAACAGCATGGTGTGTGTTGAAAAACAAAATCTGAATCTCTTCAATACCAATACATACAACCACCGAACAACCAAGAACAAATTAATCAAACAATAACAAACACATGTGATATTTCCTGACATAGAATAACAAAAAGAAATCAATTGGGACTAGTGTTTAAAAAAAAAAAAAGTTGTACAGAACAAGGCTTTGGACTTTGAAGAAGCAAAAGGAGATGAAGCGAGAGGGGAAATGACATGTGAAGCTGTTGGCCTCAAATAGAGGCTACCGAAAAAATCAAATGCTTTTGATATCATCATGCTCAGGTGTCCATTTTCTTATATGGTTTGTCCTTGGATATCTACTCAATGAAATCCACATCTTGGTGAAGTTATTTGCACAAAATAGCTTCATTCAAAAACATGTTTACGGCTACAATTTCAGTTTTTTTTTTTTTAACCCTCACACCCCACACACACCACATGAGTACTCAAACCCATGACCTCAGTGTTGAAACCTAGAGGGTCTGCCACTAAGCCATGAGTAGGGCTACAATTTTAGTTGCAAGGACAAAGTTGCCATCCTCTAATTTAATATTTTTAAGCAACTGAGTTTTGTTCTTCGAGTTAGTTTCCTCTTTTCTTGTGTTTACTTCAGTTAGGAGTTAGGAAACATTCAGAAGCTCCCAGTTCCTGAGGTCAGGAAGACTCACAGGCATAGAGCCAAAATGAGGTGAGTTATGTTGGGACCTTCTTGTGCATATCTCACTTGCTAATTGGGGTGGAAAAAACATGTAGGAAATGGAAGCTTGCTTGGTGCAGGCCTGATTTCCACGGCCCTTTCACCACTTGGCACTGCATCTGAATGCTGCCTTAGACTAGTATTGTAAATTCATTTGGGGCTCTGTTTGGATGCAAAGCAATTGAATCACGAACATCTGGATTAACTGCAGTAAATGACAAAAGTAGTGACATTTTCTAGTCTTCATAATAAGGCAATAGCCCTCAAATTGAAACTGCATACCTTTCAAGTCCATCATGAACGTAAAGCAATTGCAATTTGGGTCTCAGACCATCAACAAGAATGCTAACAAACGAAAAAACAATTTGCTTATCTCACTTTGCTGGGCTGAAACTGCTACTCTTATCCAATAATGTGTCCAATCACAGCACATCCTCCAAGTTAGTTTCTTTGTTTTTTTGTTGTAGCCAGTTACCTAATTCCTTTGGGAAGTTGGGGATTAGTCTCCGTATAAATATGGGTATGGAATATGTAATTGCAGCTTCTAATGGGTTTTTCTTCTAATTCAAGTGCTAGCATTTGAGATATTTCTAGTGCATCGAAATTCGAAACCCTATCTATCCAAATGTCACTCAAAAACCGTAGAAATCTCAGAACACGAGCAATTCATCAGGAAGAGAAAAACCCAAGTAAGATTCTTGCAAAAATAAGAAATAAAAAATCGAATCTCTCCTTATGTAATCGTTAGATGTTGGCAATATAGATGGAGATTCAAGTACGAGGACGTGGACGTGGAAAAAAATGAAAGAATTGAAAGAAGATAAGAGCCAAAATGACATAGATCAGAAGAAAAATGAGGGGAAAAAAAATAATAATTAGAAAAATACCTCTGCAGATATGCTGAGAGGGAGAAAAATACCTTGGAGAGAGGGGGGCTCCTGTTCGGAAAGCGAAAAGATGAAGAGCTGGGGTTCTAAACCCTCGCACGTGTGACTTGATGGTGTGGTAGCTCGGAGGCTTGTTTGCATTATGCAAAAACAAGGTGGGTCTTTTAGTCATTTCATATATCATTCGGTCCTGATGCAAAAGTGGGACCCACGTAGGCCGAACCGAGGCGAGGATTTTATGGACCCACTTTGGGTAAAACAGGCGTACAAGGGCGGACGGGCTACCAGGCCGCCTGTCCCGAGCTCGGCACACCCAGGGCTCCAAGGGGCTCACCTTGATGTATGTTTTTTATCTGCACCGTCTATCCATTTTGCTGTATCATTTTAAACTGTAGTCCAAAAAATAAGCAGATCTAAATTTCAAATGAACCACATCACGGGAAGCAGTGGTGATAATGAAGGCCCCCCGTTGAAACCTTCCTAAGACACACTTTGATGTTTATTTGTCATCCAACCTATTTGTGAGTTTACATAGACCTAAATTAAGGGGAAACAAAATATTAAATTGATCTCAAACTTTTGTGGCCCCTAAAAAGTTTTCAATGATAGGTGTTATGATTAAAAATGAACTGACTAGATGTATGAGATAGATGATCTGAATAGCCAAACTCGATAAATATGTATTGTTTCGACTTCAGTTACCAACCTTGGAGATCGACCCGGATATCGAGTATCGACCTCAACCTCGGTTAGCAACTTCGACCTCGGATGCTAACCTCGGCCTCAGATACCGACCTTAGCTTCGAAGAAGAGCCTCGATCACGATCAATAGTTCAGCCCGATCTGTGCCATTCTCGACCACGGCTAATAGTTCAGTTCGGTTTATAAGATCTCGACCCAATTGTCCTGTAGGTCGGACTCAGCCATCTACCCAGACATCCTCGGATCCTGACTACTCGAAAATCTTATCTGAAGAAGATCTTTCTGATATCTTCATTGTGGATCTCAAGGAAATAACCATAATGCATTCAGAAGAAAATCACCATCCAAGAGGCATTGCTATATACCCCCCCCCCCCAAAAAAAAAAAAAAAAACTTATAAGTACACCTGCTGCCATAAGTAAAGGTACACAACAAATATCTCAATTCTTCTATACGTTTTGCAGACCTACCCTAACTTAGGCATCAGAGGGTCCCCGACCTTAACCAGCGCGCCCAATGTCTTCCTTATTTTCCATTAAATCACAGGTACTCCGGCTAGTAGGAGGTGAGGAAGGATTTACCGGATATTCGCATCAACAGTTTGGCGCCGCATGTGGGAACAACATCAAAGTCATTCCCATCTTCCATGGTGATTCTACAATGACGAAAAGTGGGAAGAGGGCATAGGCCGTGATCGCAGCAACTGCTCCCACACGAGCGGAGCAGTCTACGGACCACAAAGACCCGCCCTCACAACTTCATACTGATTCCGCACCCGCAGGCCCTGCGCAGTAGTCCCGAAATCGATGAGCTCGGCTTATCTCTCTGGAACATCAAGTCGAAGCGTTTACCGGTAACATTAACTGGACAATGCAAATCTTTGAGAGACAAAACCCACCTCCCGACAAGGGGATAGATGCGTGGGCAGCAACCGAGGTCTCTGCACCACCTCAAGCACCGGTTGACTCGTGGGGTACTAGCAATATCCTAGGCAGCCAATCCATGCGCCCTCCCACACCTCGAGAACTGCCACGCCCTCCGACATGTGTCACACATTGGAGAAGAAGATGCGTAGAAAGGCTGCCGATGCGATAGCCAATAACGAGGGCCCCTGGAAGGCAGAACTCAAGGAACTGCGAAGTCAGATGGGCGATATCTGCCAAGCTTACCGTACCCAAACACCGACCTTCGTCGAGGCTATGCCGGAGGAGACCGAGCCGCTATTTACTGACGACATTATGGGAGCCTAACTCCCGCCTAAATTTCAAATGTCGTAAATCGTCCCCTACACCGGGTCTGGCAACCTGGCCGAGCATTTGGAATCGTTCAGGGCATGGACGGAGCTCCACGATGCGTTAAGCTCAGTTACATGTCAAGCCCTCTCCCTGACTTTGTCAGGGACTGCACGAAAATGGTACAAGCAATTGAAGGTGAAGCCCATCAACTCTTTCACTTAACTTACTAAGGCCTTTGTCACACAAGTCATATGTGAGAAAGACAAGAAAGTCATCAACTCATCTTCTCACAATCGCTCATGGGGAGGATGAGTTGTTAAAATACTACATCATTCGTTTTAACGTTGAAGCTGTTAAGGTCGACGATTATTCCAACCAAATAGCTCTAGCTGCCATGATAGCCAGCCTTAAACGAGGAAAGTTCATATTCTCTATCGGTAAGAACCCCTCAACTGCTCTCGCCGACCTACTTGATCGGGCTAAAGAAATTCCAATGCCGACAAGTTCTTTAGTTTACGATGAGCTTCTCGAGAAGGAAACAACTCGGGTAATGACAGGAAATAAATGGAAGAAGGAGATCCCTCTGCCGTTAATGCTAAAAGAAAGAGAGAGAACGATTAAGATCGAGATCATCGTACCAACCGACATCCAAAAAGTCACTTCCATCGTTACGCTCCCTTGAACACCAAGCCAGTGCAGGAGGAAGCTGGGTTGAGCAAGAAAACCTGATGACCGAGCTGAACCAGTCAACCAAGCTCGCTAATAAGGCTCATCGGCCAACTTTGACCTCGACTGTCGGCCTCAACATCAAGTACTGAGGTACGTATCGACTAAAAGACATGGGAGGTAAGCTCTTACCTCACCCATGGAACGTCAATCATTTAAAGATCTACTACCCATGAGGAACTCTGGCAGGTGAAACAATTGTGCTGAACTGCTCACCTCAATAAAAAAAGTTACTTGTGTTTGATTATGAGAAACCTCCCTCAATTAAATGGAAGAATGTTCTCTCCTTTATTTTACTGTTTAATCTACCGCCATGCTTTCTACCGTTCGACGATTTATACCATAAAAGAACTTCTCCCAGTCAGGAGAAGGGAATTTCTTTTAAATGCATCGACGATCCGAGCTATTGGAACTTCCCTCGATCGAAGGGAAAAAAGTGCCTCTTATTAGTTCTACATCGACCGACTAAAGTGACTTCCCTCCTTAAAGGGAAAACAATCATCTCACTAATCGTCCAACCCTTATAGAAGAGGTCGAGCTATTAATTGATTCTACTACATGGTCTACTGAGGATTCCCTCAGTATGAGGGAAAAACGGTCATCAACCAGTTGTCCGACCCTTGGAGAAGAGATCAAACCACTAATTAGTAACACTGCCTGAATTACGCGATTTACAATGAGGATTTCTCTTGGCGCAAATAAAGAAAGTCCTCAACTGTGAATTCTACTATAAAAGAACCTCCCCAAGTCATGGGAGGAGAATTTCTTTCAATTCCTGACTATCCGACCTTACGATCGAATATAAGGACGATCGAATATAAGGACTTCCTTAGTATAAGATAAATAAGTCATTCTACAGAGTGCTCAGCCTACTAATATGTGAACGACCGGGACTTCCCTCAGTTGAAGGGAAGAAAAGTCTCTCCTATTAATTCTACCGTGTCCACTAAATAATCGACTTATCGATCCTACGATTACTCGGCCCACTCGCTCTATTCCATTCGACCTCTCAACCTCCTAACCTCTTTCGCGCAAGACATCAGAGTGTCAATCCACACTAACTTACTTCCCAAGCTTTCGAAGAACGCTTGGAAGTAGTGAGCAACTGTTATGGGTAAAATTGGACTGACCAGAAGTACACACAACAAAATCCTATAAATACACCCGCTGCCATGAGTAAAGGTACACACAACAAATATGTCAATTCTTTTACACTTTCTGCAAACCTACCCTTACTTAGGCATCGGAGAGTCTCCAACCTTAACTGGTACCCCCAATGTATTCCCTTGTTTTCCGTTAAATCACATGTACTCCAGCTAGCAAGAGGTGAAGAAGGATCGATCGGATTTTCAAATCAACAATAGGCATTTAATCCCTAGTGTGTAGTCCACTTGAGCCTTTAATCTCCCTCATTTTCGGCTTACAACTTAAAACATGGCAAAATGGATGGACCGTATAGATATTGTTGAGAAGTGGAGCCACATCTGGGGTCACCCACGACCAATCGAGGTTGCGCGGATTTCGTGTCGCAAGTCCTTTCGCAAGTGGGATGCGAAAGGAGTTTCACGGATTTCGTGTCGCAAGTCCTTTCGCAACTGGGATGCAAAAGGGAAGTTGTCAAAACTATATATTGGGGTCCCTAGGGCTATTCTAGGGTTAAGGTGAATATTGGAAAATATTTCTAAGGTGTGGGCAAGGGATTTTCTCTGCACTTCCAAGGGAGAGGTTAGTATATTGCCTTGTAATCTTCGTTTCTCTTCATAGTGGAATTTTGCATCCGTGGTATTTTACCCTAGTTTGGGATTTTTCCACGTATATCTTGTCTTGTAGTTTGTTTGAATGCTTTTATTCATTTATAGTTTATATTTCTTCTTGTTTATCGTTTGTGGGTGAGGCCTGAGATTGGATCTAGGCTCACTGCGTCGTTGGCGTGCTGCGCAACAACTGGTATCAAATCTATTGGTTTAGTTCTATTGGGAGCGATGACAGAAGATGAAAAAATTAGAATTGAGAAGTTTGATGATTCAAACTTTGCCTTCTGGAAGATGCAGATGGAGGATTATCTGTATCAGAAGGACATCTATATTCCTCTAAGAGGAAAAGAGAAGAAACCAGAAAAGATGATAGATGATGAATGGTTTTTACTAGATAGGAAGGCTTTAGGAACGATCCGATTCTCTTTGTCTAAGAGCGTTGCCTTCAATATATCCAAGGTAAAAATGACAAAAGAATTAATGGAAGCCCTAGCCACCATGTATGAAAAGCCCTCAGCATCCAACAAGGTTCATCTTATGAAATAGCTATTCAACATGAAGATGTCAAATGGTGGGAGCGTGGCTGAACATCTAAACGAGTACAATACAGTCACGAGCCAGTTGGAATCCGTTGGCATTGCTTTTGAGGATGAGGACAGGGCATTATTGATCTTATCCAGTTTGTCAGACAGTTGGGATGGTTTGGTGATTGCTGTGAGCAATTCTTCAGGATCGACAAAGCTGAAATTTGATGATGTGGCCGGTCTAATTCTCAGCGAAGAATCTAAAAGGAAGGCATCAGGAGTTTCAGGGGATTTAAGGAATGCTCTAAACGTTGAAGGAAGAGGAAGATCGTTGAACAAATGAGGAAATAAACACGGGCGTTCTAAGTCGAGGAAGAAGTCTAATGGACCGAAAGACAAAAACGGGTATTGGCATTGCGGCAAGAAGGGGCACATGAAACGTGATTGCAGGGCGCTCAAGAAACAAGAAGGAAGCTCTCAAGGCAGGAAGGATTTAGTGAATCTGTCTGAGGAGAGTGACACAGAGGCGTTGATCTTGTCTATTGATGCGAGGAATGAGTCTTGGTTATAGACTCGGGTGCTTCGTTTCATGCTACTTCGTGTAAGGAAGTTCTGCGTGATTATGTGTCAGGTGACTTTGGGAGAGTCTACCTGGGTGATGATGAGCCATGCAATATTGTTGGAAAGGGGGATGTTCATGTAAATCAGAAAGACGGAACGGTCTTGAAATTGAAGGATGTCAGACATGTACCGAGTTTGAAACGTAATCTGATCTCAGTGGGACAATTGGCCGATACCGGTTATGTGACGACATTCACCAGTGAATCTTGGAAGATCACAAAAGGTGTCTTGGTAATATCTCGAGGCAAAAAGGAAGGTACTTTGTACGTGACTTCAGGATCGTATAGTTCACTCGCAGCCACATCAACTGGAGTGAATGGACAGTTATGACATCAGAGGCTGAGACATATGAGTGAGAAAGGGATGAAAGTGTTATTGTCAAAAGGGAAGCTATCAGGGCTGAAGTCTATTGACTTGGAATTCCGCGAGGACTGTGTGTATGGCAAGCAAAAGAGGGTAAGCTTCAAGAAGACAGGACGCGCTCCAAAGACACATCTGTTGGAGCTTGTACACACTGATGTGTAGGGACCGGCACAGGTATTATCTCTTGGTGGCTCACGTTATTTTGTTACCTTTATTGATGATGCTAGTAGAAAACTGTGGGTCTACTTCTTAAAATTACATAAATCTGATGTATTTGATGTATTTAAGAAGTGGAAAGTTATGGTAGAAATGAGACAGGTAAAACAGTAAAGTATCTCAGATCTGACAATGGGGGAGAGTATTGTGATAAGAGGTTTGAGGAGTATTGTGCAGTAAATGGAATCAAACATCAGAAAATGATTTCAGGGACACCACAGCAGAATGGTGTAGCTGAGCTCATTAACAGGACCATCCTTGAGCACTTCAGGAGCATGAGGTTACATGCAGGGTTGCCCAAGACATTTTGGACAGATGCTGTGAATACTGCCGCATATCTCATCAATAGAAGTCCCTCAGCACTATTGGATGGTGGGCTACCAGAAGAAGCGTGGACTGGGAAGGAAGTGAACCTTGCACATCTCAGAGTGTTTGGTTGCACTTCATATGTTCACGTTGATGCAGAGCACAGAAACAAGTTGGATGCGAAGTCTAGGAGGTGTACGTTTATACGCTATGGGCAACATAATTTTAGCTATAGGTTCTGGGATGCAGAAAACAGGAAAATCATCAGAAGCAAGGATGTAGTTTTCAATGAAAAAGTGATGCATAAGGACAATGTGCAGGAAAATAAGGCCGAGAAAAAGAATTCGTAGAGTTGGAAGAGTTACCGGACATGGGTGTTACAGCGCCACAGGATGAGGCAGAGCCGCATACACCGGTTGTGAGGAGGTCTACTCGGGAGAGGAAACCTACGGTCCGATACTCACCCTCCTTACATTATCTACTACTGACGGATAATGGTGAGCCAGAGTGTTTTGAAGAGGCGTTACAGTCAGATATACGGGTTAAGTGGGAGTAGGCCATGGATGATGAGATGGACTCTCTTGAGTCTAATCGTACATGGGAGCTAGTCACTCTACACAAGGGTAAGAAAGCACTTCATAATAAGTGGGTTTACAGACTGAAGGAGGAGCACGATGGTTCGAAACGGTACAAGGCCAGATTGGTTGTGAAAGGGTTTCAACAAAAGGCAGGTATTGATTTCACTGAAATATTTTCACCGGTAGTGAAAATGTCTACGATTCGCATGGTCTTGAGTATAGTGGCTTCAGAGGACTTACATCTAGAACAGCTAGATGTTAAGACAACCTTTCTTCATGGGGACCTTGAAGAAGAGATATATATGCATCAGCCGACAGGATACGTGGCACTAGGTAATGAGAACAAGGTGTGTAGACTGAAGAAAAGTCTATATGGCTTGAAGCAGGCCCCGAGGCAGTGGTATAAGAAGTTCGACAGTTTCATGTCGGGAAACGATTTTAGGAGATGTCATGCAGACCATTGTTGTTACTTGAAGAAGTTTGATACGTCTTACATCATCCTTCTTTTGTACGTTGATGATATGCTTGTGGCCGGTTCAAGCATGAAGGACATCTCAGATCTCAAAAGACAACTGTCTAAAGAATTTGCCATGAAGGATTTAGGATCTGCAAAATAAATCCTAGGCATGAGGATAAAGCGTGACAGGGAAAACAAGAAACTAGTTTTGTCACAGGCAGAGTACATAGCCAAGGTACTTGACCGATTCAATATAGGAGGTGCTAAGTCGGTTAGCACTCCATTAGCCAACCACTTCAAGCTATCTAAGGAGTAAAGTGCAAAGACGCAGGAGGAACGGGACTACATGGTTAAAGTCTCATATGCGTCAGCTATTGGGAGTCTCATATATGCTATGGTGAGCACGAGGCCAGACATTGCTCAAGCAGTGGGAGTTGTTAGCATGTTCATGAATAACCCCGGGAAGGAACATTGGAAGCTGTGAAGTGGATCCTTAGATATTTGGTAGGTACTAAGGATGTAGGGTTGTGCTATGGTGGATCGAAAATCAAGCTACAAGGCTACGTAGATTCAGATTTGGCAGGAGATATTGACAGCAGGAGAAGCACTACAGGTTATGTTTTTACTCTGGGTAGTGCTGCAGTCAGTTGGGTCTCTCAGTTACAAAAGATAGTATCTATCAGTACGACAGAAGCAGAATATGTTACGGCTACAGAAGCATGCAAGAAGATGGTGTGGATGCAAGGTTTTATGGAAGAGTTGGGTAAGAAGCAAGCAGATTGCAAGCTGCACAGTGACAGTCAGAGTGCAATACACTTGGCTAAAAATTCAGTCTTTCATTCAAGGACCAAGCATATTGCCATCAGATATCACTTCATACGTTCATTATTGGAAGATGGATCGATTGCTCTGAAGAAGATTCATACAAGTGAGAATCCTGCGGATATACTGACCAAGGTGGTCACAAGGGAGAAGCTGAAGTTCTGTTCAGCTTTGATTGGTCTTCAGGCTTGAAGACGGGGAGGTGGTGCACTCCGGATGAAGAAGACAAAGGTTTATGGCGATGTGTCTCCAAGTGGGAGATTGTTGAGAAGTGGAGCCACATATGGGGCCGCTCACGACCAGTAGTTTCGCGGATTTGTGTCGCAAGTCCTTTCGTGTAACGCCCTGAAATTCGGGGGTCGAGTATGAACTCAACTCCCGAGTTCCAACGCATCACTTATGCAACATACACAATGTCGGTTAAATGTTGTCTGAGTTAGCGCAATAAACATGAATGAGATAAACCAAAACAGTAATTCATACCCAGTTCAATTGCATTTAAAAACAGCGGAAGACTGAAATTTTATATACAAGTATGTAAAGTAACAAAATTTTCTGAACTTCAGGGTATGAGCACTAGCTGAGCACCAATATACATGTAAAGTTTGTAAATTAAAAACCCAAAATACATCCTCAAAAGAGGCCCCAAAAGTCCCGCGATGCAGCCGGCCTAGGCGTAGCCGTCAGAATACTGCATGAAAGAGAACTCCTCCTGGTCCTCATCAACGTCGGGCTCTGGCTCCTGAACCAAGGCGCCCTCTAATCCTGCAACAGAGTCTGGTTGGTGTGTACAACACCGTCCCGTATCGTGGGAGTGAGTAGCTAACTCAGTGGAACAATAATGCATAAGTTAACATGTTATCAAATCAACCAAGCAGTAATGATAAAGCAGTACAAATCAAGCATTTCTAACTACTCTTGTTAAATGCAAAAATGATATGACATGATGCTGTATGCCCTTGCCAAACCACCCTCAAGCGACATCATCTTACGTTCGCGAATGCTTAACTCCCTCAGTGCGCCACATCTACAAAGCACATGCGGTGCGATGATGCTCGTGATTGCCAAGTTATTATTAGTCCATTTCAATCAGCAGTATTGGGAAACTAAGGTACCTCCCTTGTATCATTCCCAACATGATCCATTCTAGGGTCGTCAGTCCTAGTTATTCTCATACGATGTTATGGTTTGAGAAGCTTAGTGATGGCATCACAACAGGTTCGTCACCCGTCAGCGCGGATACAGATCTCACCGTATGCGGCTCAATTGCTGGCCGTCAGCTCGAGTACAGGTCTCACCGTACTCGGCTCAATCACTAGCCGTCAGCTCAAGTACAGGTCTCACCGTACTCGGCTCAACTCACACTCTAGTTACTGTGAAAGGCTCGTGGCCAATCACAGATACTTAAAGTACACTCGATGATACCACGGAGGACTCGTCGCCCGTCAGCACGAGCACAGATCTCACCGTACTCGGCTCTCGCCGAAGTATCGACAGCTCGAATACAGTGTCCCATACCACCGTATTCGGCTCACGAGATAGTTGCGCAATGGTCACTACGGGGAGGCACATGGCCCCAGCATAGGCCGACAGCTCGACCACGGTGTCCCATACCACCATGCCCGGCTCATGCGTCTTAGCGGATCTAGGTACCATGGTTAAACAGGAATCACCACTGGTAAGTTTGGTACCCTAGGTTCAAGCAGTAGCGACCAAACAAGGTGAACACACAACTACACTTCGGTTCAAGTGGCGAGCCTGACTAGCTCGAGCGCACCACAAGTTGAGCGATATGGAGCGCAAAAGCACTCCGCGTGGCCAACCACTATCGCCAACCGAAGTACGACTCGGGTTCGCCGGACCCGTCCTTTGTGGCGACATGAATCTCAGCCACAATCACAAGTCTGGTACCGAGTGTTTGGACTATAAACATAGTCCCAAACTCAAACAGTTTTCATCGCTAGCATGTGAGGTAAAGCATGGTAAACAAGCAATACAAGCATGTTAGTCGGCATGTTATAAAGCATAAAGTAAGACATGAAGTAAAGCATGTTACAAAGCATGTTGAGAAGCATGTTACAAAGCATATTGTAATGCATGTACTGAAGCACTATCCCCATAGGGATAGAATTGTGTGTGCACTACAATTAAGTGGTTGCGGTGAACCACCGCATGGAGGGGATCCTACATGTCTCTAAGGGAGTTGGAGAATCCATATCAGCGCCTATCTAAGGCACTAGTACATGTACATGTACACCTACATGCACATACACAAACACTTAGAATATACGTTTCCAACATACACGACGTATGTTAGGCAAGTTCGTGATTGGGCTGTCCCTAAGCCCCGGGAGTATTTTTCCCGCGTATATCGTATTCATACAACAAATAATCATTACAATTACATAACCAAAATCCGCACGCATGCGGGATTTCTAGAATACGCAATTTCGACATACATGGCATTTACACATGAACATATATTTTTGCGATCTCTTTCGCCAAACTAGTATTTTATCCACACATGATATAATCAAACATTAAATAAACATGTCAAACATTTTCTCAACAAAAATACGTATACGGTATTTCTACGTATATCAAGAGTATGTAAAATTCCATAATCTTTATCGCTAATCGAAACAGGAAACGGAAAGCACTTTGTACATGTGCATTTGCATGCAGATCATGAATCTATCATTATCTGCCATTGAAAGCGTTGAAAACCGTAACTTATACGCTTAAAGTCCTCACCTCAGCCCTTGGAATTCCAACGAATCAGCAAGAAGGTTGGTGCTTCCGTATACGGGAGTTTCTTAGCCTAAAGATCGCATTCGATTAGTCTTTCCTTAACCTATCACTAATTAGGCTCAAATCAGACCTAGGGTTAGGGTTTCTTACCTTCAAATGGGGTGGAAACCGCCGGGAAACCACTTGGAATAGCGCGGTGTAGGCCGTGGGAGAGGTGGAAGCAGCAGGAGGAAGATCGGCTTCGATCTCCACAAGTTCTCTCTCTTTTCTCTCTTTCTCTCTTAGGGTTTTAACCCAAATTCGTATGGCTGTGAGAGGGGCTGTTCTAAGCCCCTTTTATAGCCACAAACCTTCCCAAATTAGACTCAGGTTCAAGGGCAACTGCTTACATAGGCATTTCGCCAATTTCCAAGCTCAAAAGGGGTGTTCTGGTGGCCCTCTTTGAGCCAAACGTCGGACTTAAGCTCACCCACTGCGGATCCACGTGGGATTACGTTTTCGGCTCGATCGGATTCCCAGATCGCACGTGGCGGACCACTCTCAGTTCAACGGTCCGTGGGCCACGATCGGAATTTCTGAGTACATGTAAATGTTCCTGAAATTTTTCTTAATCCGAGGGTGTAATTTGGTCTGATTCCGACGGTCAGGTTGCTTAATACTGACGTGCAACCGAAAGGTGCCAGATCACTATTCCAGATATTTTCTCTTGAATGGAAATAGTGTTTTTCACACTCCCTCGCTCCGGAGTGAAAATAATGGCCGTGGGACATCGGAATCATCTGATTTTTGAGATGATTGTCAAGCCCAGTGGGGCGGTCCTGGTTCCTTAGCTTCGTGTTAATCGGACTCCCGATGTGCGATCTAGACCTCATACGAAGTTTCGTTTCAGTCCCGAGAGCAGACGGGTAATGAGTTTGGCTCTAGACTTTAGGGTAACCTAGAGTCACCAATTCTGCAAGTTTTGGGTCTTGCAGATCGTATTTAAAGCGATCCCAACGGATTTCATGATTTACCGAGTTTAGTACTTAGTTAACTTTGTTAAATTTCTAAAGGATTTAATCCTATGTGATTTCTGGTCGAGGTGGTACTCGGCCCAATGTACGGAAATTTTCAGGTCGTTACAATCTACCCCCCTTAAACAAAAAATTTCGTCCTCGAAATTTATACCTTTTCGTAGTCCTCGAGAATCTGAGGGTAGTTCTTTCTGACCTCGGCCTCAGTCTCCCAGGTAGCTTCCTCCTCGGAATGATGTGTCCACAGCACCTTCACCAGTGGGATGACCTTGCTACGTAGTACCTGCTCCTTCCTATCAAGGATACGCGTCGGGCGCAGCTCGTACGTAGCATCCTCGCTCAACTGTACCTGCTCCCATCTGATGATATGCGTAGGATCAGGAACGTACTTCTTCAGCATAGAGACATGAAATACGTTGTGTACAGAAGCAAGCGGCGTAGGCAAGGCGAGACGATACGCCACATCACCCACTCGATCCAGTATCTGAAATGGACCGATAAATCTCGGTGTGAGCTTCCCCTTCTTCCCGAACCGAAGGACTCCCTTCATAGGGGAAACTCGAAGGAAGACATGATCCCCGACATCGAACTCCAGCGGTCGCCGCCTCGTATCGGCGTAACTCTTCTGTCTGCTCTGCGCTGTGCGTAATCGACGCCTGATGATATCAATCTTCTCTGTAGTCGTCTGGACCAACTCTGGGCCAATCAGGCTGCGCTCGCCAACCTCTGCCCAGCAGTGCGGTGCCCTACAAGGTCGACCATATAAAGCCTCATAAGGCGCCATACCAATAGTCGCCTGGAAGCTGTTATTGTAGGCGAACTCTGCATACGGAAGACAGTCATCCCAGCTGTCCTTGAAGTCCAACACACACGCTCGCAACATATCCTCCAAAATCTGATTCACCCGCTCTGTCTGCCCATCAGTCTGAGGATGAAACGCTGTACTGAACTTCAACTTCACACCCATCGCCTCCTGGATACGAGTCCAGAAGATGGATGTGAATCGCGTGTCTCTGTCCGACACGATCTCTAAGGGAACTCCATGCAGACGAACGATCTCTCTGATGTACAGTCTCGCCAGCTCGTCTGCAGAGTTCGTAACTCTGATAGGGAGAAAATGGGCTGATTTGGTCAACCGGTCCACAATCACCCAGATAGAATCATGTCCCTTCCTCGTCCTCGGCAGCCCAGATATGAAGTCCATGGAGATGAAGTCCCACTTCCACTCCGCTATAGGCATGGGCTGAAGCAGTCCAGGAGGTCGGCGATGTTCTGCCTTGACCTGCTGGCACGTCAGACACCGAGATACATACCCAGCGATGTGGGCCTTCATGTTGTCCCACCAGTAAGTCCGTCTCATGTCCTGGTACATCTTCGTGCTACCAGGATGCATCGCAAGCTTCGAGTTATGGGCAGACTCGAGAAGCTCGCGTCTCAAGTCAGCCACATCAGGAACACATAGGCGGCCACGGAATCGTAAACCCCCATCAGAACCAACTCTCCACTCGGAATCCACGGCGTCGCTAGCCTGCTCTCGAAGCTCAGACAGCCGTATATCGCCCCTTTGGGCCTCAACAATCCTGTCGTCAATAAGTGGCCGCGCCCGAACGTGCGCAACACACTCAAAAGGCTCCTCGACAGTGAGTCTCTGCTCGAAGTCGCGCACAAACTCCATCATGTCCCACTCGGCTATCATCAGCGGTGCCGCAAATGCAATCATCTTCTTGCGGCTCAACGCGTCTGCCACAAGGTTCGCCTTGCCAGGATGGTAGGAAACCTCGAACTTGAAGTCCTTCAAGGTCTCCATCCATCGGCGCTGTCTCATATTCAAGTCTCGCTGCGTGAATATATACTTAAGGCTCTTGTGGTCGCAGAAAAGCTCGAACTCCTCTCCATAGAGGTAATGTCTCCAGAGCTTCAATGCAAAGATGACTGCTGCCAACTCCAGGTCATGTGTAGGGTAATTCTCCTCGTGCTTCCTTAATTGTCTCGAGGCATACGAAATCACCCTATCCTTCTGCATCAGCACACAACCCAAACCAACGCGAGACGCGTCAGTATATACCGTGTACTTCACCCCTTGCTCTGGCAATACTAGCACAGGGGCGGACGTCAACTTGTCCTTCAGCTCCTTAAAAGCTGCCTCCGCCTTCTCATTCCAGGCGAACTTCAGGTCCTTCCTAGTCAACTGCGACAATGGCCTGGCGATCTTCGAGAAATCCCGAATGAAACGTCTGTAATACCCAGCCAGACCAAGGAAACTCCTCACCTCAGTAACCGACTCAGGCTGCTGCCAATCCTGAACCGCGGCTACCTTAGCAAGGTCCACTGCTATCCCATCCTTGGACACCACATGTCCCAGGAACTTGACTTCCTCCTGCCAGAAGTCGCACTTCTTGTATTGCGCAAACAACTGGTTCCTTTCTAACGTACCCAACACTGCTCGCAGGTGCTCCTCGTGCTCCTCCCGACTCGTGGAGTATATCAAAATATCATCGATAAAAACGATGACGAATCGGTAAAGGAAGGGCCGAAATACCCGGTTCATCAGATCCATGAACACGGCTGGTGCGTTCGTCAGACCGAACGACATCACCAAAAACTCATAGTGCCCGAAGCACGTCCTGAAGGCTGTCTTCTGTATATCTTCCTCTCTCACGCGCAACTGATGGTACCCTGACTGAAGGTCAATCTTCGAGAAATACTTCGCCCCCCTCAACTGATCAAACAGATCATCTATCCTGGGCAAAGGATACTTGTTCTTCACCGTGACCTGGTTCAACCTACGGTAATCAATACACAACCGTAGCGACCCGTCCTTCTTCTTCACGAACAACACAGGTGCTCCCCAAGGAGACACACTAGGTCGAATGAAGCCTTTCTCTACAAGTTCGTCAATCTGTTTCCGCAGTTCCTCCATCTCGCATGGAGGCATACGATAGGTCGGCAACGAGATGGGCATCGCACCAGGCGTAAGGTCAATCGTAAAGTCAATCTCGCGCCGAGGAGGTAAACCAGGGATAGTCTTAAAGACTCCAACAAACTCCCTAACCACTGGCGTACCCTCCAGTGTCGGACCATCAATCGGCACAAGTAATGCAGCATAACAATCAACTCGACAGGGCCAACTGACCTGTACAGAGAACGTGAACGCTGTGCCGTCAGGTCCATAGGCGGTCACGATCCGAGCATCGCAATCTATCTCCGCCCTCATCTTGGCGAGCCAATCCATGCCAAGTATAACATCGTAGTGCCATAGCGGAGCAACAATAAGGTCGACGTGCTCCGTGCTGCTACCCAAATCTATCGCGCAACTCTCGCATAAACGCGTGACATCCGAGAAGGTCCCGGTGGCCGTAGTGAGTCTCGTTCCCTTAGTGGGAACAGAATGCAAAGATAGGCGTTTCACCGCCCCACATGAAATGATAGAGATAGTGGACCCAGTGTCCACCAGTAGAGAAACGGGAGTACCATGGATATGAGCCGTGCCCTCGAAGGCCGTCGGTGCCGATATCGACGCCTCCGGTGCCTCAGCAACAAGGGTATGCACACGGGCCTGCTGCTGGCGATTCGGCTGAGGAGCCTGGGGTCGCTGTGGCGGTCTGAAGAACGGCACAGGAGGTCGGAATGAAGGATGTGCAGGAGCGGTCTGTAGCGGCGGAGCTGAAATGGTCTGGGGATAAGAGCGACCCAATCTCTGCGGTGGCGCAAATCCACTAGCCCGCATGCGCGAGAAGCAGCTCTCGGCAGGGTGTCCTGGTTTCCCGCAAAACGTGCAGGTCACCAACGGGCGTCTCATGGGAAGCACTGGCGCTGCAGCCCTGGGGGGAGAATCGGCTCGAGGCCTCTTGCCTAAAATAGGCCTGCTCTGTGTATCCTGTCGCGGTCTCGCAACCATAGTACCGCGTGATCGAGCCAGACGGTCCACATCCTGCTCGGCCGTCATAGACATGTGGACCAGCGCTGCATAAGTAGGGATAGTGTGGCAGCAAAGCTTCGACCGTATGTCAGGTCGCAAGCCTCCAGTAAATCGTCGCATCCTCATCTGCTCATTGACGAGGATGGTCGGGACAAAGCGGCCCAACTCGGTAAATCGGTGCTCATACTCCGTCACCGTCATGCCTCCCTGCCTGAGGCGCAAAAACTCGTCCTCCCGCTCATGTCGATATGTCTGCGGGTAATACTTCTCGTGGAACCGAGACTCGAAAGCCTCCCAAGTCCACACGAAGTCCACTGCGACCGTGCGCAGCACACTGTCCCACCATAAACTGGCCTCCCTCTCAAACATAAAGGTAGCCAGCTCAACCTGCTCTGCCTCAGAGCAATGTAACATCCGTAGCATCTTGGAGATGCGGTCCAACCAGAACTCTGCCTCCTCGGGTCTGTGAGAACCCGCAAATGAAGGAGGCCTCAAGCGCTGAAATCGCTCGAGTAGCCCTCGCGTACCGATATCTCCAGTAGGAGGTGCAACGGGTGCAGGCAGAGGCGCATCCTCACATCGCGCAGGAGGCTCAGAATACTCCTCAGGATGCGCAGACGTAGTAGGTGGAGCCGCACCACCTCCGTGGGACAAGGCCTCAGCAATAGTGGCCATCAGATCCTGATGCTGCTGCTGCTGTATCTGCTGCTGCATCTGCTGCTGCTGCTGTATCTGCTCATGCTGCTGCTGCATCTGCTGCTGCTGCTGCTGCATCTGCTGCTGCTGCTGCATCTGCTGCTGATGCATCATCATCATCAGCTGCTCAAATCTATCAGGCTGTGGAGCAGCCTGGGAATCATGATGTGCAGCAGATGACGGCCGGTACTGCTCTCTGACCGGGGGTGTGTAAGGTGGCTGTCCACCACTAGGACCAGCAGAAGGCTGATCAGATCCCAATCCACGGTCAGTAGGACCGCCACTACCAGAAGGAGTCTGGTCCATAGAGCCGGTCAAACGTAGATGTGCCGTGCTCCGCGTATACTGCCGCGGCATGCCCTATACAACATAGGGTAGATCATTCGTGAGATATAGCACAAAACACATCATGAGGCACTTACGCATTCCACACATCATCAATATAAAGAGGCTACATGCTTTTCATTTACTCAAAATTGTCATAATACATGGACACAGAGTTACATGAATCACGACAGAACATCACATGATAGCCATTACATTCGTTACATAAAAACATACAAAGCATGCTACTACCTACTACATCAACAACATAAAAACATAAACCGCCTATCGCGGTAACCAACATAAGCAACAACACACAACACATGGATGACTAAGCATCCGAAGTAGGCGGTGGAGGAGGAGCATTCTTATCCTGCGCACAGCACAGGATGGCCTTCAACGTACGGGACATCTTCTTGAAGCTTCTCTTTATATAAGCGTCAGTCTCTTCAAGCTTGGCTCGAACTTGACCAATTTCTTGCTGCAGGGCGGCTTGCCCTTCCTCAAGACGGGCAAATCGCGCGTCATAATCATCCCGATCAATACCAGGCTCCTGAGCCACAGGAGGTGAACTCTCCTCGGTGTCCTGAGCCTCAGGTTCTTCTTCCTGTATATCATCATCGCCCTCCTCATCACTCTCCTCGCCGGCACTATCCGACTCATCACCAGAGTCGTCGAGTCGGGCTTGCCGCTGTTGAGGGCCGATCCTCATATTCCTGAGTGTCGCTTCACTTATGATTCGGACCGGTGCAAGATCCTCCATGTTCAGCCTGTAGCCTACATCACGAGCCATCCTGCAGATCAGACGGCCAAATGGAAGCGAAAGATCGTGCCTCGTAGAACGAACGGCATGCACTATCTGAGATAGGATGAACGTAGGAAGGCATATATCGTCTCCATGTCCCATCTTGTACAAGAAGTCTACCATCACCCGAGTACATTCCGTGCGGTTACCCATTCGTGGGTACACGTTGTAGGTGAAAATATGATGGAGTAACCGGTAGTCTTCCGCCATTGTTGTCGACGCAATGCTGTTTCCTCTCCTCCAAGCAACCCGGCGACCACAGAGATATCGCGCGCGGCGATCCCTTTCCCGCGCACTTCTGGAAAAGCTACCACTGGGGTGTACCTGACCACGCGGCAGCTTGGTGATCCGAGCCACTTCATCCACTGTAATCGTGCGTCTAATGCCCCTCACAGAAACAGTAAACTGAAGAGGCTCAACAGATGCATCCACGATGTGAGCATAGAAGGCGCGGACCGTGTTATCACATGCAGGCGACTGGCCATCAAATATCGAATTCCAACCGATGTCCACCAGGTGGTCCATCAGTGGGTGTACCCGAACATCCTTTCATCTACATGGGCTTCAAACACAACTTTGCGGCCCGCAAAGCGCCCATACTCCACGCCAATCGGGTAAGCATTTCTGACGGGATGGTCGGGATCCAAGTCTCGCTTTGACCTAAATTCCCGCACGGTGCTTGGGCCGGCCCCGACGTCGGATCTTCTTTGAGAATGGGCTGGCCTACTTGGGCCGGCATCATCAGCCACGGTCTTCCTCTTTCCCATGAAAGATAGGATGGAGGAAAGAGAGAAAATGGTGGCCACCACACCAAGGAGGGCCATGGAAATTTGCCCAAAATGGGATTTAAGGGCTGATCTCTTTGCTCCACCACAAATAATCAATGCAATGGGTGTGGGAGGAGCCCAAGAGGTAGAAAATGAAGAAGAAACAAGAAGGAAGTGGGATGGGTTTGAATCTTACCCGATTTTGAGCTCCAAAGAGGGATATGAGAGCTCCAACTTGAGAAAATGGGGAAAGGGGAAGCTAGGGCTGTCGTGGGAGGTTGGGATGGGTGAGAAATGGAAGGAAAATGGAAGATTTGGAGGTTGGAGGGATGGGTTTTTGGAGAAAATCGAAAATGGCTGAAAATGCTTGAAAAGAGGGGTGAAATGCAAAGGGGGTGCTTCCAACCCTATTTATTCTAATCAAAGACCCAAATGGGACGTGCCATGGGGTAGGGGGGGTCAAACCGACCGAGCCCACACTTGACCCACCGCCGGAAAGTCGACCGGCCGGCGGCGCGCCGCCCGATACCAACTTGTAACGCCCTGAAATTCGGGGGTCGAGTATGAACTCAACTCCCGAGTTCCAACGCATCACTTATGCAACATACACAATGTCGGTTAAATGTTGTCTGAGTTAGCGCAATAAACATGAATGAGATCAAACCAAAACAGTAATTCATACCCAGTTCAATTGCATTTAAAAACAGCGGAAGACTGAAATTTTATATACAAGTATGTAAAGTAACAAAATTTTCTGAACTTCAGGGTATGAGCACTAGCTGAGCACCAATATACATGTAAAGTTTGTAAATTAAAAACCCAAAATACATCCTCAAAAGAGGCCCCAAAAGTCCCGCGATGCAGCCGGCCTAGGCGTAGCCGTCAGAATACTGCATGAAAGAGAACTCCTCCTGGTCCTCATCAACGTCGGGCTCTGGCTCCTGAACCAAGGCGCCCTCTAATCCTGCAACAGAGTCTGGTTGGTGTGTACAACACCGTCCCGTATCGTGGGAGTGAGTAGCTAACTCAGTGGAACAATAATGCATAAGTTAACATGTTATCAAATCAACCAAGCAGTAATGATAAAGCAGTACAAATCAAGCATTTCTAACTACTCTTGTTAAATGCAAAAATGATATGACATGATGCTGTATGCCCTTGCCAAACCACCCTCAAGCGACATCATCTTACGTTCGCGAATGCTTAACTCCCTCAGTGCGCCACATCTACAAAGCACATGCGGTGCGATGATGCTCGTGATTGCCAAGTTATTATTAGTCCATTTCAATCAGCAGTATTGGGAAACTAAGGTACCTCCCTTGTATCATTCCCAACATGATCCATTCTAGGGTCGTCAGTCCTAGTTATTCTCATACGATGTTATGGTTTGAGAAGCTTAGTGATGGCATCACAACAGGTTCGTCACCCGTCAGCGCGGATACAGATCTCACCGTATGCGGCTCAATTGCTGGCCGTCAGCTCGAGTACAGGTCTCACCGTACTCGGCTCAATCACTAGCCGTCAGCTCAAGTACAGGTCTCACCGTACTCGGCTCAACTCACACTCTAGTTACTGTGAAAGGCTCGTGGCCAATCACAGATACTTAAAGTACACTCGATGATACCACGGAGGACTCGTCGCCCGTCAGCACGAGCACAGATCTCACCGTACTCGGCTCTCGCCGAAGTATCGACAGCTCGAATACAGTGTCCCATACCACCGTATTCGGCTCACGAGATAGTTGCGCAATGGTCACTATGGGGAGGCACATGGCCCCAGCATAGGCCGACAGCTCGACCACGGTGTCCCATACCACCATGCCGGCTCATGCGTCTTAGCGGATCTAGGTACCATGGTTAAACAGGAATCACCACTGGTAAGTTTGGTACCCTAGGTTCAAGCAGTAGCGACCAAACAAGGTGAACATACAACGACACTTCGGTTCAAGTGGCGAGCCTGACTAGCTCGAGCGCACCACAAGTTGAGCGATATGGAGCGCAAAAGCACTCCGCGTGGCCAACCACTATCGCCAACCGAAGTACGACTCGGGTTCGCCGGACCCGTCCTTTGTGGCGACATGAATCTCAGCCACAATCACAAGTCTGGTACCGAGTGCTTGGACTATAAACATAGTCCCAAACTCAAACAGTTTTCATCGCTGTAAACAAGCAATACAAGCATGTTAGTCGGCATGTTATAAAGCATAAAGTAAGACATGAAGTAAAGCATGTTACAAAGCATGTTGAGAAGCATGTTACAAAGCATATTGTAATGCATGTACTGAAGCACTATCCCCATAGGGATAGAATTGTGTGTGTACTACAATTAAGTGGTTGCGGTGAACCACCGCATGGAGGGGATCCTACATGTCTCTAAGGGAGTTGGAGAATCCATATCAGCGCCTATCTAAGGCACTAGTACATGTACATGTACACCTACATGCACATACACAAACACTTAGAATATACGTTTCCAACATACACGACGTATGTTAGGCAAGTTCGTGATTGGGCTGTCCCTAAGCCCCGGGAGTATTTTTCCCGCGTATATCGTATTCATACAACAAATAATCATTACAATTACATAACCAAAATCCGCACGCATGCGGGATTTCTAGAATACGCAATTTCGACATACATGGCATTTACACATGAACATATATTTTTGCGATCTCTTTCGCCAAACTAGTATTTTATCCACACATGATATAATCAAACATTAAATAAACATGTCAAACATTTTCTCAACAAAAATACGTATACGGTATTTCTACGTATATCAAGAGTATGTAAAATTCCATAATCTTTATCGCTAATCGAAACAGGAAACGGAAAGCACTTTGTACATGTGCATTTGCATGCAGATCATGAATCTATCATTAGCTGCCATTGAAAGCGTTGAAAACCGTAACTTATACGCTTAAAGTCCTCACCTCAGCCCTTGGAATTCCAACGAATCAGCAAGAAGGTTGGTGCTTCCGTATACGGGAGTTTCTTAGCCTAAAGATCGCATTCGATTAGTCTTTCCTTAACCTATCACTAATTAGGCTCAAATCAGACCTAGGGTTAGGGTTTCTTACCTTCAAATGGGGTGGAAACCGCCGGGAAACCACATGGAATAGCGCGGTGTCGGCCGTGGGAGAGGTGGAAGCAGCAGGAGGAAGATCGGCTTCGATCTCCACAAGTTCTCTCTTTTCTCTCTTTCTCTCTTAGGGTTTTAACCCAAATTCGTATGGCTGTGAGAGGGGCTGTTCTAAGCCCCTTTTATAGCCACAAACCTTCCCAAATTAGACTCAGGTTCAAGGGCAACTGCTTACATAGGCATTTCGCCAATTTCCAAGCTCAAAAGGGGTGTTCTGGTGGCCCTCTTTGAGCCAAACGTCGGACTTAAGCTCACCCACTGCGGATCCACGTGGGATTACGTTTTCGGCTCGATCGGATTCCCAGATCGCACGTGGCGGACCACTCTCAGTTCAACGGTCCGTGGGCCACGATCGGAATTTCTGAGTACATGTAAATGTTCCTGAAATTTTTCTTAATCCGAGGGTGTAATTTGGTCTGATTCCGACGGTCAGGTTGCTTAATACTGACGTGCAACCGAAAGGTGCCAGATCACTATTCCAGATATTTTCTCTTGAATGGAAATAGTGTTTTTCACACTCCCTCGCTCCGGAGTGAAAATAATGGCCGTGGGACATCGGAATCATCTGATTTTTGAGATGATTGTCAAGCCCAGTGGGGCGGTCCTGGTTCCTTAGCTTCGTGTTAATCGGACTCCCGATGTGCGATCTAGACCTCATACGAAGTTTCGTTTCAGTCCCGAGAGCAGACGGGTAATGAGTTTGGCTCTAGACTTTAGGGTAACCTAGAGTCACCAATTCTGCAAGTTTTGGGTCTTGCAGATCGTATTTAAAGCGATCCCAACGGATTTCATGATTTACCGAGTTTAGTACTTAGTTAACTTTGTTAAATTTCTAAAGGATTTAATCCTATGTGATTTCTGGTCGAGGTGGTACTCGGCCCAATGTACGGAAATTTTCAGGTCGTTACATTTCGCAACTGGGATGCGAAAGGAGTTTCGCGGATTTCGTGTCGCAAGTCTTTTCGCAACTCGGATACGAAAGGAGTTTCGGGGACTTCGTGTCGCAAGTCCTTTCGCAACTGGGATGCGAAAGGGAAGTTGCCAAAACTTTAAATTGGGGTCCCTATGGCTATTATAGGGTTAAGGTGAATATTGGAAAATATTTCTAAGGTGTGGGCAAGGGATTTTCTCTGTACTTTCAAAGGAGAGGTTAGTATATTGCCTTGTAATCTTCGTTTCTCTTCATAGTGAAATTTTGCATATGTGGTTTTTACCCTAGTTTGGGGTTTTCCACGTATATCTTGTCTTGTAGTTTGTTTGAATGCTTTTATTCCTTTCTAGTTTATATTTCTTCCTGTTTATTATTTGTGGGTGAGGCCTGAGATTGGATCTAGGCTCACTGCGTCATTGGCGTGCTTCGCAACAGATAAAACCCATACATCATGGTGCTCACCCCGCCACCTGTGCGGAGCTTGGAACAAGCAGGGGTAGTATCCAATTGTCATACGTAGCATAACTCTCCCATCGTCAGATTTTCTTTTCGCTCCACGGTGCAGCTCACTTGAGTTTCTGAATAGCTTGCATTTTGGTGCATCCCTTCATCCCCGTTGTTCAGACCTGGTGAATGGTTTGGATTTTGGAGCGTAGATCACCGTGGTGATCAAGACCCTTTCATCTGCAAGGTTCAACTAAAACCAGACATGCTTATTTACTAAATGGTTCTTAATCCAAATTTTAGATCCGGACCTTTTTACTAAATGGACGGGTCTAAGTCGGTTATGAGTCAACCCATCAAATTCATTTATAATTGGATTTGGGTCTAGTAGAGGGAGATACTAAGTGGTCTCATTTTTTTCATATTACTTGTCAAGGTATGCAAGCATTTTTAACGAGTTTAAAATTGAGTCTGGAGAAGTGCGAGTCAGATGGGTCCTTTGCAACATAGAGCACACCTGTCCATTTACTAAATGGATTCAGGTTGAGTTGGGCCTAGTATAAAGCAAACCAGATCCATATCCATTTTAGCAATTGGGTCAGTTCTTGGACCCAAACCCATACCATTTAACAAATCAAAATGGTTAGGTCCGGCCTGGCCTAATATAAAGCAAACCCTACCCTAACGTCAATGTGTCACTTGTGTATAAAATGGTGGGATGCATCATATTAATCATGGTGAAAATCAGAATGATGCGCTCATCAGGCGGGCCACAACGACGAAATCAATGTAAAGCTGACAATCCAACGAATACGTGACCCATCTGATGACTGGATCCTTTCAATTTTTGCTTATGTTGATTTTCAATGGATGACCATCGTTTTCAACAATCAGGCTGTCCATTGACCTGGCACAAGTAGGCCGTGAGTGTATCCCATTCCATCTTGCTGGCATGCTAACAATATCAGACGATCTGAGGCTGGCTCCATTGAGTAAGAAATTTTAAAAGGATGCGGCCCACTCCTCATCACCGTTGAATCTTTTTGTAGCATGAATGCCAACCACCGCAGTGTTTCCTTGCAATCCATCAATCAAAAGGGTTCAGGCACCCCATTGAGAACATTGGGGTTGCATCCTATCCCCTATCATTGCTCATTGTCTTTACTATTTCCTTTGATGTGATCAGTTCGTGAATGCCTGCCCACACAACAATATGGAAAATAGACAATCGAGATGTCATGTGAACCAGCCATTCCTCAGTCTTTGCATTGTAATCCAACATCTGTCTTTGGTAGAGAGTACAACAATCACATAAATTATTCACTCTCCAACGCAACAACCCCACTAAAATACTAGCAGTCATAGTAGAAGTCAGCAATAGCTCTGTTATAGGAAAATATGAGCTGACCTCGGAAGAGGCGAACTCTGCTCGACTGATTGAATGGAAATGCCTGGACAGGAGCATCTCCGACCCTAGCTGAGGAAAACGTGACTCGGCCGTTGAGCGGCCTCGCCATAGCAGACCGGATAGCTTAGCCCGATGAGCCAAATCTCGGCTCGTCAGTGACAGCTTGTCTAACCTGGTTCAGTAGTAACCAAAGTTTGGCTTCCCAATTCTTTTATAGAGTTTTCACATCAACCTGGAACCCGGAAGAAGCCATTACACATCCCCTCCGTTGGCTCCGACCCGATCCTTGCCGACCAACGGTCAGGCATGACCCGCTTACAGGTTCAGACTGTAAATGGAAGGACTCAGACTTTAAGGTTAGCTCAGACGCTAACGTTAAGCTATAGGGTCAGCTCGGAGGGAGATGGAAGCTGTGGTCACACTCAAGGATCAACTCCAGTAACGCACGCATGGAGTAGGATCCGGCGCACGATCTCAGGGTAACTACCAACATCAGCGCATGCGTCGTTCACTCCTATAGGCAGAGATCATGCCGAGAATGACAGGCACATTTACTTTGCTCAAAAGGTATAAATAGGAGGCATATCAATAGGAACAAGTGCACGATATTTGACATCTTAAGCCCCAACTAAACTACTTAGACTCAGATTCCTAGCCTGACTTTGGCATCGGTGCAAGTGTTCGGAGCTCGGCGAGAGTGAACCAGATTTTTGCATCAACATTTTGGCGCCTTCTATTGGACGGTCTGAGATAAAAAGTCTTAGTAACTCTACCATAAACGGTCAGGGGAAAGAAGAGAGCATCTCCAGTAGCGATGACAGAACCTGAGCCTACTGGACAACGACGCTCATCTTCAATACTTCATGCTGAATCAGCTCTAAAGGAACCGTCTCAACAGACTCGAAGCCGAGGAGGCAAGTATCATGCGTTGCAGAACCAAGTGCAGGCGTTGGTCGATGAGATAAACCAAATGAAGCAGCAGCAGAGGATAGGACAACAGCCACCCCTTGATCAGGGACAAGTCGCCCCAGTGGCAGAAGAGCAACCCGTTCTAGTAAGTTCTCAATGTCTCAGATACGTAAGTCGGTGCGTCTCAACGGACTCGAAGCCGAGGAGGCAAGTATCATGCGTTGCAGAACCGAGTGCAGGCGTTGGTCGATGAGATAAACCAAATGAAGTAGCAGTAGAAGACAGGACAACGTCCACCCCTTGATCAGGGACAGGTTGCCCCAGTGGTAGCAGAGCAGTCCGTTCTCGTAAGTTTGCGAGCAGGAGCGTCCCAGAGTATGTCAACTCGGGCTCCGAATCCCGTGCGAAATGTGGCAACTCGAGCACCGACTTACGTATCTGAGACCTCGGCGTTAGCCCCAATTGACTTCCGCCATGAGCTGGAGAGGATAAAAAGGGGCAAAACTATAACGCTCTGGTTTTCAGAACCCGAGTACACGACTCAAATTCCAACAACCCAGGAGTTAGTTAAAGATAATGGTAATCAACGAGTAAATCAAAGTGCAGATAGTGGGAAAAGAGACATAATGTATATTTGAACCAGTGTATGAACAATATTCTAGCCCACTCAGTTGGGGGCCAATTACATAGCATCATGTTTCTCAAATTCCTAAATGTACTGAAAATAAAGATAAAGAGCTAATCTTTTGGTTTAGCCCAAAATAGGCGGCCACCTCCTGCTGCGGCTCCTCAATGCAGAACTCTTCCTCGACCACCACCGCCTCCAAGTCAGCCACGTACTCATTGACTTCTATACCCGTGTCCTCTGTACGGTTGATCATTGATGAATGAGTGGCCAGCTCAGTGTGATCTCCCCTCAAGATTTCACACTGCCACCCTAAACAAGGAATAACATAAAAACATACAATCATCCCAAAACACAGTAGATGCAATCTTTTTAAATGCATGAAAACATGAATGCAATCATCGTCCCGGGTAAAACATATAGAAGGACATTAGGGTCGTCACCCATGTCATCATCGACCCGGGTAAAACATTCAGACGGTCTATGGCCTAGGTAAAACATCCAGACAGGCAAATATATACGATAACAATAGATGATGGTTGGTGCCCGGGCAAAACATCCAGTCAGGAAAATTTGTAGGTTACGTATGACAGCAATAGATGCTGGTCTGTGCTATGCATGCATGATTTGCCAACCCATTATTAGTTCAATTTCAACCAGCCAATTTAAATGAATTCACGGTCACTACGGGGAGCGTTTAGCCCAGCGTAGGCCGACGGCTCGGGCATAGTGTCCCATGACCACCATCCCCAGCCCATGAAGTTACTGTCTTAGGGTGTGTGTAGTACCCACCAACATGTGGTCAATCAACTCAACACCAAAACCTCCATGTCAGAGGCCTAATCACTTTACAACTATTCTGATTACACCCTAAGTACGGACTCTCTTTTGCTTAGAACTTCTCATGGAGAGATTTCAACAGTATGCGTGTCATAGCAACATAGATCATAATATAAAAAGGGAATAAGGAATAATACATATATTTCTATCAGTACACACTAACTGAGTTAACATAGGATACATAACATGAATGATCAGGTTATTCGCCTAGGCAACTTAAAAAAATTCAGAAGTCTAAACAATAGTAAGCACGAGAATCATTATATTAAATGGATAAGTCAAGTGAATACAGTATATTTTTGCTCACGGTTTATCATTAATCTAGCTAGCCATTACTTTAATAAACTACTATTTCTAATATAGTTAGGGATGTAGAGCTTAAGGGAAGGAAAATCATCACCTGAATTGTTGTAACTCTTTTCTTGACTTCGTTTTCTAAGGTTAGCTGATGGCCCAATGTTGTACGAGGGACTACCTAAGCAAGAGTCATACCAATAAGTTGGTTATTTGAGCAAACGGATTAAAAACCTTCTTACATGAAACTTTCGGCCGGACTTGGCCCATAAATCAAGGCCTGATCTAGGTCTGTCCTTGGCCCACTCTAGTTCCAATTTCAGCCTCAACTAGGCCCGATCAGGGCCCACATCTGTTGTCCCTAGCTGACCCAAAAATTGAGTCATTGCGGCCCTGTTTGGCCCTAACACGACAACCCACCAACCGCATGAATGAGGCCTACTGGGTATATATGGCCTGTCGGGGTTGTGAGCTAAGGTGAGGCCCACCATTGGGCATGGCTCACCGTATATGGGGTGTGGCCCATCTTACGTTGAAGTGGGACCCACATTAGATTGCGGCCCACATGAAATTTGGCTTGGGTGAGGCCCACTAGGTTGGCCATGGTGCGGCCCATTGAGATGGATTTCAGGTGCGGCCCACATGGCTGGCCGTGGTGCGGCCCACTGAGATGGATCTCAGGTGCGGCCCACTGCTATATATGGTGAGGCCCACCAGAGTTTGGATGTGTGGTGTAAACCACTTGAGATAGTCGTGGCCCAAAAAAAATACCAGGTGAGGCCCATTAGCATTTTATCAAAGTGCGGCCCACCAGGTGGTTTTCATGCTGTAGCCCACAAGCCCAGACTGCCTGAAGTTTGGCCCAGGGAAGGGTGCAGCCCATCCGCAGTAAGGCCTGCTCGTGGGCCTTCCTTGAGACATTCTTGGAGCCTAGCTCAGGGCCTATTTTGGTTGGGCTTCAGGGCCCATTCCTAGGCTCGTTTCAGCCCAGCTCTGGGTGGCTGACTTTGGCCTATACGACAGCCCTTTTTGAAGGACTATTCTCAGTCCGATGCAGTCCCACCTGCGACCCACAGAGATTTAAATCTCACCGCTCCAGATGGCGTGGCCCACAGAGGCTACCGTGGGGCCCACCCTTACGTGACTGCATGGCCCAAATGGGGCCCGTTCTCAACCTGGCTGAGAGCTGCATCCATGCAGCTCACCCGACTCCCTGCCCAGAAAGCACCCAACTGCTGGACAGGTTCTCGCACTACTCCATGGCCCACCGAGAGCCTACCTTCTGCATCATCACCGGCCCTCATCTTGGTCATTGACCAACCCGAGACAGAGCCCCAAACTTGGCTCGATTTTAGTTCAAATAGAGCTTCCATCAACCGTGATCTAACCTGAGCCATTGCCATTTGCTTGGGCCTGAGCAGAGGCTATCTTACTATGGATTCAGTCAATAATTCAGCCCAAAACAAAGCCTCACAAGGCCTATTTTTTGTTGTGATTCAAATCCTATGCAGGGGCGGATTTGAGCCCACTGCAGGACCCAGAAAAAGGCGTTTACAACTCAAATTTATGGCCCTGATAGAAGTCTAACTAAGGTTAGTTTCTGGCCTGGTTTGGAGGCAGTCTGGAGCCAGAACGTCGGTCGTTTTCTACTTGGGTGGGATGGTCGTTCAGGGCCCGTTGTTAGCTGAGCCTAGTGTCACACCCCAGACTCGGTAACCGGACTCACAAGGAACCCGATGGCCGGTTCTGGCCGCAACAGCCTCCGTAGTACCCCATTTTCGGCTCCTGAGGCAGGTTTTGAATCCTAGGGTCCAACAATGAGGGTTTCATAACAGTATAATCATTACCAATACGAGCATACCCAAGATTACAACAAGTGAATCTGAGAATAACAAAAGCACACATCATAAAATTCACTAATAATTTGAACTTTTACAAGCTTACATAAGGTCCAAAAGGACATACATAAGATAATAGAAGAAAGAAAGGAAGTCTGCAACACTGGGTCCTCAAGCTCATCTCTAATCTAAACTCTGTCACTGTGACGCCTGCCTAGGATCTCCTGCACGCATCAATCGTGCATAAGCTTATAGAAAGCTTAGAGGATGGTGAAAGTGTGTGACAATGATGCTCAGAAGAAGATAGAGAATGCAGAAGGGAGTCATGATCAATACCAATACCACTAGCTTTACCAAGGCTATCATGAATGCAAGAAATTATACCAGGCAGTACGATAATGCAGGAAGCCATATCAAGGCTATATAATGCAATGAGTACTGTAATGTAATGAGTACTGTAATGCGATGAGTACTGTAATGCAATGAGTACTTGTAACACTCCGAATTTTTCCTAACTTAACAATGGACGTCCTTGGACGTAGAACTGCCCTAGGACCTTATTCTGTCATGATTAGGGCGTAATTTAATTAAGTATTAATAGCTTGAATCACCTTCTATACAAACTACAAAGACCCGAGTACCACCTCAGGCAGAAATCACTCAGGACCAAATCCTTTAGAAATTAGACGAAATTAACTAAGTATTAAACTAGATTAGCTGTGAAATTCGCTTGGACCACTTTTAATACGAACTGCAAGACCCAAAACTTGCAGAATCATCGACGCTTCGACGCTACATTTCCTTATAATATAGGATCAATCTCATTACCCAGTTACTCTCGGGAGCATCACGAAGCTCCGTATCGGACCTAGACCGCACGTCGAAAGTCCGATTACCGCGAAACTAAACGATTATGACTGTCTTGCTGGGCTTGACAACCATCTCGAAAATCAAGTCCTGACTGTGTCCAGAAATGTACAACTTGAGCCCGGAGCGAAGTGTGTGAGAAATGTGAATATTTTTGGAAATAAAATCCAAACTTAAGTAAACTGAGATGTGTCACTTGTGGGCCAAATATAAGGATCAGACCATCAGAATCCGACCTAATTACACCATCGGATCAGGAAAAATTTCATACACAGGTCCATGTACTCGTGGCCCCGATCGAGTGACAGTGACCGTTGAACTGAAACTGGTCTACCACGGTCGATCTGTAAATTTGATCGGACCGAAAACTTAGCTTGACCTAGATCCATAGTCAGGGAGCTTAAGTCCGACCACACACAAAAAAGGGAGCCTCCAGAAGTGCTCCGTTGAGCCGAAATAGATGGGTTTTGGCTATAACCTAAGTATACCATGGCCTTGGGGCCATTTCGGTCAGTTCTTGGCCTATATAAGGGCTTAAACCCTCTCTCTCTCATTTCATACGAATTTGGTAACCTAGGAGAGAGAAGAGAGCAAAGAGAGAAGGAGAGAGAGAAAGTGGGAGAGAGTTTATGAGATTCGATCCCATTGCTCCACGGGCTTAGCTACCGCGTCTGCATCGCTATTCCGGCGATTCTGACTCCGTTCGTAGGTAAGAAAACCTAACCCTAATCTATTTTAGGGTTCCCAATAGTGTAAGTGATGAAATAACTAACCTATTTCATGTTACAAGTGATCGTTGTGCCGTAGACAAAGGCTTAGTGTCTAAACTGAGTTCGTTACGAGTTTACCAGTGAAAGGTGCGGTATAAAGTTTAGGTTATGGTTTTCAAGGCTTTCAATGTCAGTTAATGATTTATGATTGACTTGAATGCTATCACATGCTTAGATACGATGTTTCCCGCACTGTACACATACATATGAACTATGTTTAATATAGTGAAATCCATGTGTTTGTTGATATGCTTGATGAATATGGAATCATGAATCATGCTTGCAATGATTATTGGTTGTGAATGCATGATCTTGTAAACGTGGCATCTCCTTTGTATAAAGATTTGCTTTAATATGTGTTTTAACTAAGTTATTACATGTATGTAATATGTGTAGTCTAAGTGTTTGATAAAGTGCCTCAATGAGGAAATACTTGTTGAATGCATGTAATGAGGGTGTTGAGATATGATTCTCAATTTCCTTAACTATGGCTATAGTTTCCTTTATGTAACCTATATCGCTACTACGTGCTTTATGGTTGAAATGCCTATGTATGCTAACATGTACCCTATGTGTTTGTAGATATGCTCATGTGAGATTTATAATTGATTTCAGTTGCCACATGCTGCTTTAGCTTACTATATGTGAATGCTAATTTTTGGAATGTGATTGGGGCTACGAGGTAGTCCAGGCAATCGGTAATGGTTTACGATAGGTGGCTGTACTACTTAGCTATGACAGACGCGCTCGATGAATCTAAGTCGTACGCTGCTTGTCGGCAGTGGTTAGGCCACACGGAGTGCTTACGCGCTCCATGTCAATCGGCTCGACGTATGCTCGTACCAGTCGAGTTCGTCAAGTAACCCGATTGGCCTTATGTATATTCACCATGTATGGAAGCTATTGCTTGAACCTAAGACACTAAACTCACCAGTGAATCCCGTTAACCTTGGTACCTCGATCCGCTAAGACTCATGAGCCGGACATGGTGGTATGAGACACCGTGGTCGAGTTGTCGCCTACGCTGAGGCGATGAGCCTCCCCGTAGTGACCAGTGAGCAACACCGCCTCGTGAGCCGAATACGGTGGTATGTGACACTGTATTCGAGCTGTCGGCTTACACTGATAAGGTGACGAGCCCTTTGTAGTGACCTCGAGCATACTCTGAGCCTGCATTGAGGCGACGAGCCGTTCCGTAACAACTATAGTATAAACTAGGCCTACACTGCATAGAGGTGACGAGCCCTTTGTAATGACCTAGAACGCGACATCGTATGAGATTTACTAGGACTGACGACCCTAGAATGGATCGTTGTTTGGGTATTGATATAAGGGAGGTACGTTAGTTTTCTAATCCTGCCGTACAAAAAGGACTAATAAGAACTTGGTAATCATGCTCATGCACCGCACCGCATGTGCCGTTTGGCGTTGGGCAGAGCACTGAGGAAGTGACTGACATGCGCGACCGTTAGATGAAGATCGCAGATGGAGTGTAGGCGAGGGCATGCATTATTATACATACCATTCATGCATTAATTAGAGTATTTAGGGATGTTTGATTGTATTGCTTTATCATTACTGCTTGACTGAATTAATAACATGTTAACCTTTGCTTTATTGTTCCACTGAGTAGATCACTCACTTCCACGGTACGGGACAGTGTCATACACACCAACCGGACCCCGTCTCAATTGCAGGGGGAGGCGATTGCTTACGAGGCGGAGCCAGACTTCGCAGACGACAGGAGGCATTCTCCTATATGCAGTTTTCAGGCGGGTTCATGTGAGCCGTGTCCTATCGACGGGGATTTCTGGGATGTTGACTAGATGATATTACACATTTTGTATATTTTGGAATTGTACATGTCATTATCTAACTGGTAATATTATCACACTCTGGAGACTTACCATAGTTTTATATATTTTCATATATCTATCACAGTCTTCCACTTGCAATTTCACTTGTCTCTGGAGTATGATATACTGTTTTGGTATAATCTCATTCATGTTTCATGCACTAATACGGACAACATTTAATCATCCTTTTCTATGTTGCATAAGTGATGCGTTGGAACTCGGGAGTTGGGCTCCTGCTCGACCCCCGATTTTCAGGGCGTTACAGTAATGTAATGCAATATGAGTACTGTAATGCGATGAGTATTGTAATGCAATGAGTATCGTAATGCATTATGAGGCTTATACAGCCGATGCAAATGCAATGCGAAGTAATGTCAGTGCTCATATCCCATCCCACATATCAAGTACATTTCCATCATAAGAAAATCACCGGGGTCCATTACACTGCTGGATGACTGCCGCTCTACAGACCCCGCACAGCCAAACGAGCGTAAGAGACCTCACTACCCGCCTGTGGACAGTCAATCACCAGCAAGGCCTGACGGTAGCAGACTCATTCACGAGAGCTGGTCAGACTCAGCCTAGTAATGCCCTCTTACATCAGGCGAGTAAGGCTACACCCCTATCCAACCGACTACACGACAGTGGGAGTCACGGCCTAATGGTATAAGGCCCTCGTGCGCTCATATATTTCACCTGGTCACAGCCCTAGTTAGAGCAGATCCTTGGTAACATGGAAGTTTATGAATTTCACCCATGGGCATCCTATACACCGGTATGCTCAAGTAACATTTCCGGGGTCCAAAATGGTCATCCACGATGTAACTGTGGAGGCTACAGCCCTGAAGAAGAAGAAAGGGCGATAATTGTCCAATGTTATGCAATGCCAAATGCATGAATCAACATCAACTATGCATCAATTCCATGCATCCAACGGGCTCAAGAGGAAATATTACGTCCCTCGGAGAAGGTAACATGCAATGCCCAATGACACAATATGAGCACACACACAGTGTCAACCAAGCATATAATGATGTACCTGGGTCATGAGGATGAATTTAATCACACTATATGGCGATATATAATGTATATTACATTTCTCCTATCCAAGAGGGAACCAAGACTAGGTACTTAACAATATCCTTAAGGAAATCCAACTTCTAGTGGGGGCCTATTTACCTGGGGAGCCCACAAGATAAGTATACAAGCTACGGGGCTAAGTAATATAGAAATGAGCCTAGCAAGAGTCTAGATGAGTATTCAATCACTCTTAAATATAACCGGGCATAGAGGGGTCCATAATGGGGACATTTAACCACCATTCTCCAAAAAGGCATATTAACCATAAATTATATGGATAGAAGGCCCAAGGCCTACATTTAAGATACAAATAAAGGTAACCACATTACATATATTCCTCATAATAGGCCATAAAAAAGATATAATACCACTTTTAACAACATGGGCCCTAAGAGGGAAATTAAGGCCCAAGGCTCAATTCCCAATGGCCATAGAATCATGCATTAAGTTGGACTTGGTGGGCAGTCCGCGTACACAGTATATAGCCCAAAAATAAGTTTAAGTTTGGATGATGAAATGGGCCCAACTACATCAACCCAATAACTAGCAATTTAAGTGGGCAAACCGATGGCCCAATAATATCTTTATCTTAACCCACAAGTCCATCAAAATGGTGGAAGTTGGCTCAATATATGGTGGGCCACTAGATTAGACGTCCCAACCCACTCTGGGCACATGGGATGCCCCAAAAATCTGATCTAAGATGGGGTCCTCATGTGATCACTAAAGGTGACCCAAAACAATGCACTAATTAAGCCCAAGAATTATAAAATATAAGCATACAACACCACACATAAGTTCTCAATATGGTGGGGGTCCCATGTCAAATAAAGTTTCAACCATAACAATGTACATTTCAGGCCCCTGATAAACGTTCGATCCACTCAGCTTCCTGGGCTTGCTAAAGCCCAGAAATTAGTCAAATACGTGGGAATGATCTCATGAAGGCCAACAATATTCACAGGGGGCCCCACCAGAGGAGGGTTGTGATACATCAAGAAAATATCAAGTGGGCCTAATCCTTAAACAAATGCCTAGGATCTATGGTGGGCCTTTAACCATCCATAGAAGAACCCATGAGCCTACCTTGGGACCACCCGGAGGACATTCACCTCAACTGGTTTCCAAGAGGTAGCCTGCCACTACTCGAACATGAACTAAG
>JAJHSJ010002593.1:0-45846 GCA_021015155.1 Magnolia officinalis | reverse complement strand
TCAGTACGATAAGAGCCAACTGAGTAACTCATTACGCAATCCGATTTCGAGTTTGAGATGCCAAGTGCAGCAGGAAACAAGAACCGCAACAAGCGGACTACAGTTTCTTGCCTTTCGATCCAAATTGCAATGGGGTACATGGCTCTGAGCTATTCCCGAACCCAGTTCTGTTTGGACAAAGCATGTTAGTTTCTCTTGAACTTTCCAGCCAACAGCTACCATGTATCAATTTCATATGCGAAATTCTACACCGTTTATTTATAATATTCCGAAAATAGAATCCGGGTGATTATGAACGTTCATTCATACTTTTTCTTTTTAATGCAGTGGGGAATCAAGGGACCATGCTCCGTGCTGCATCTTCTTTTCACACTTCAACTGGAAAAGGACGAACCAAAACATCACCGTCGGCCAGCACAAGTACAACTGCTTGCAGCATCTCGAATCTCCCTCCATCCTTCTGGAAGTGGATTGCCAGTTGCACCCGTGGCATGACGTGGCTCAAGCTGTGGGGCCCACCGTGATGTATGGTTTTATCCACACTGTCCATCCGTTTTGCCAGATCATTTAGAGCATGAGCCCAAAATTGATGCAGATACAATGGTATAGTGGACCACACCATAGGAAACAGTGGTGATCGAACACCCACCGTTGAAAATTTCTTGAGGGTATGGATAAAAGATATACAGGTACGGGGGGCCCAAAGAGCTTGGGCCACGTCCGGCACAGGGATGGGAAGAAGCAATCGCTTTCCACTCTTCCATTCCGCCTTTCCATTTCACGGGTATTTCCGGTACAGCCTTCTCTGTACGCTGCTGCGAAACGCTTGAACGAGGACCGTCTAATCGTTGGTCCTACCGCACGAAGTTCTTGGAAGCTATGTGGGAACACTGTGATGTTTGTGAGAAATCCACCCATCCATCCGTTTTTTCAGCTCATGTTAGGGCATGGGCTCAAAATTGAGGAAGACCCAAAACTCAGGTGGGCCACACGAAAGGAACAGTGGAGATTGAATACCTACCGTTGAAACATTTTTTGGACACAGAAGTTTTGGATCAGGTTAATATTTTTGTACTTTCAATCCATTGAAACATTTTTGGGACACGGAAGTTTTGGATCAGGTTAATATTTTGTACTTTCAGTTCATCCCGGTGGGAATGACCTTGTGAACGATTTGGATGGCATAAAAACATCATGGTGGACCGCAGTAAGGTTTCAACAAGGGCATTGAATGCCCACCTTTTCCTGGTGTGGTCCACTTGAGTTTTGGATCTGCTCATTTTTGGCTCATGCCCTACCCATGAGCTGCAAAAACAAATGAGGTGGATTTCTCATAAACATCACAGTGGGCCCCCGCTTAGCTTCCAATCATAGGAACCGGTCGCAGGCAATCTGGGTCCGCCAAATATGCACCATTAACGCTGTTTCCACAATGGTTTGAATCCCACCAATAGGATGGCTAAGATCATCCAACGGTCACCTTTTTTTTTTTTTTTTTTTAAAAAAAAAAAAACGTGGGGCTATCCACATTAGGTTAGGTAGCAAGATTAGGATGGTCCTGATCAAAAACACACACCCTGCAACATGTACACAGATCATAAGCATTAGCCGATCCATTGGGACCATATGGTGAGATGGTCCTATGACCAAACCGTCATGTTCAATACTATTCTATTAGGGACATCTCAAGGAATCTGACCCCATTACTATGTGAAAATGAATTCATAACATTAAAGAAGTTTCAATGGCTTACATTCAACCTAGTAGAGTCAGGATCATCATGAAGTGTGAGTACGGGACCATCGATCGCCTACCATAATACCATAAAGATGGAAGGTTCAATTAGGCCATTAGCCCAATGAAACAACAGGTGCTAGCGATCAGAGTCACGATTGAAGCAAGCACCATTTGAGCTCTAACAGCTTTAGGCCGGATTTTACTCCCGAGTGAAAGTCAGTCTAAAATTCAAGTGGTTATACAGAGCAGTTTTCATTCAATAGAGAAAATAATAATAATAATCCATCCCGCAGTGTGGAAGGCAACGTCCTGATTCGCTCTGTCACTGATGGAAATGTAAAAGAAATTCTCATGACTTTATTCCATTGGAAAAGCACATGTAGATTCTCATAAGCAATCTTCGATGGCGTTAGTCTTCCCACTGCCATATAGGCTCAAATGGTATTCACCGCCGAATACCTAATACACAACAAGTGGGGCAGTAGATCCAGACTGTCCATCCAGTGCCCCAATCCATGAGGCTATGGTTGAAATTGCACCAATGGGTGGCCTCTAGCCATCACTCTTCCTTGAATGCTGGGTTTAAAAATTCACTTCTGAGTCCTACCATCCATTTGAAGGCCACGAATCAGGATTCGACAATTGCCACATCCATGTGATTACATTGATCATCCACAGATAGGATGGATGGTATCGGATTCATTGCCCCACTTGGCATTTGTCCTGCATTGGGTGAGAAAAGCCACTTACACCTCCAGTGCTGGAGGAATGACAGCCTTATCTGCTGGGATAGATTCCAGTAAAAAAAGAGTAAATGAAGAGTTGTTTAAGCAGAATACCACAAGTTGAAGGACCCATCATGCGCCATCAGCCACTTGTTGCAGAGAATCCGATCCCTTGCAAGACCATTTCATCGGTGGGCCACACTTCAAAGAATCTTGAGGGAAAAGACAGACCCTATATAAGTAGAAGCAACGCTTCGGACTTGCTTATCAGCAACAAGCAATTGCATAGTTCTCCATAGTTCCTGAAATCATCGATGGCCAGCTTATGATTTCACGAATAGAGGGAGCACCACCTTGGGAAGGGAAGGCTGGGCAGCAGGGTCCCAGCATGGGACACCCCCAACAGCACGGATCTAGGCAACGTTACCAAATCGGAGAGACCTCGGGATCATGTGTGCAGGCCCGTGATTGTCAATGCCGACGGTACGATGACGCCTGGCATAGTGGTCTTACCTCAACCAAACCAACAACAAAAAGAGACAGGAAACCTCGTTGGCAAGATCGATAAGGTAGCGGAACATGTGTATGCGCCTTTAGCAGCAGCGCACGGACACACCTCTGTTGCCCACGATGGACGGAGTAAGCCGTAGGCCAGCTGGTGGACAAAGCAAACCCATTCAACGAAGCTAGCAGCAAGTCAAAACACCATCCACCCGGACAGGTTTCCCGAGCAGCATGTTTCAGCGCCAAGACACCCAACAGCTATGGCGGTACCCATGACACTAGCACCAATGCATGGGGTTAGGCCAAGTGGTGGGACATACGACACCAGCACAAATGGGTGGAGTAGGTCGGGTGATGGGACATATCGTTCCGGCACCGATGGTTGGAGCAAGCTAGGTGGGGGCACCTACGACACTGGCAGCAACGGGTGGGATAGGTCAAGTGACAAGACCTACGACACTGGTAGCAAGGGTTGGAGTAGGTCAAGTGACAAGACCTACGACACTGGGCAGGCAACGGCTGGAGTGGGTCAGGTGACAGGACCTATGACACTGGCAACACTGGGTGGAGTAGGTCAGGTGACAGGACCTATGACACTGGCAGCACTGGGTGGAGTAGGTCCGGTGATGGGAGCTACGAAAGTGGCACAAATGGATGGGGTAAGCCCACTAGTGGTACCTATGACACCAAAGCCAGTGGTTGGGGCAAGCCGGGTGGCACAACCTTACACCAAACAAACTTCGATGGCTCTCGCGGAAGATATGAATCAGCAACATAATGGATGGGGTAAGCCTAACCACGTGAGCTGGGCCACCCCAACCAGCTATGAAATCCTACCCACTAAAACAACAAATGATGTAGATTCTGCAGTTGATTATTTGAGAGAGTCCATCAGTCCTCAATCTATTACCATGGCCCCACGGCAGGGCCAGTTCTCGACATCATCCCCCACTTACCCAACAAGGGAGACTGTTCTAGAAACGATCGACAGCAGAGAAGCTTCCCGGAGGTATGGCAACTCAACAGCATCACCTCAGACTATCCAAGAAATCTACTCGACAACCATAGATAGCAGAGAGGCTGCACGAAAGTACAGTGGCTCGTTCGTCTGAAAAAATGAATGTCGAGTTATATACAATGGCAGATGGTTCAAGGAGAATTATATAAATCGTTTTGGTTTATATGCTTCATTAGAGCTCTCTTAATCTACCAGTTTTCTTTTTTATCTTTATCTTTTTTAAAGTTCTGTTTTTGTTTGATGAACTGTCGATCTTATTAAGTGCGTAAGACATATATGTACGTGTTTTCATGCTAGAAAGAAGTATTTGGAGTAATGGGTTTTGAATATGGACGTGCCGGAAGTGTGGACCCAAGCTGTAACATGAGTTACATGACCGCATAGGTGCCCATGGAATGACGGGTTATGAACCTACAGTGTCCGAATGCAGTTAGCTTTGATATAAAACTCCTATTACAGATTATAGTTGTTATCGCTAGAGATCTCTGCCAACTCAGCTAGGAGATGAGTTATCTCGATTTTCATCCAGAACTCGAAACGAGAATCTCAACTAGGTTGCTCTACAATCACAATTGAATTTTCCAAAAGGGATATCATTTTGATAAACCGACAAGATGTCGGATATTGGTTAAGGGCTCATTTGGATTCTAAGAAACTTGAGAAATGGATTTCTGTTTCCAGTTTCTAAATCTTGGGAATGGATTTCCATTTATTGTATTTGCATAGGTGAACAAGGTTGTCCATAAAAATTGATGCTTTGCGTTTGGATCATGGTGTGCCATAAAAGGCTGTTACGTAAGGTAACAGTGGCAATCATTACACGTTATAGGGTCGTAACGGCTGTTAGGAAAAAATGACCCATAACAAGCCGTTACGCCCCCGTAAAGCCCGTAACAGCCACCTCTAACGATTCATTACGGGGCTGATACAAGATTTTCAGGTTGTTTCAATATAAAAAAAATGGCGATCGTAAAGGCCATCACGAGGTCCATAACAACCGTTATAGCCCGTATCGTAAAGCTAATGACGGTGGCCATTATGGCCACCATTACTGTTACGGAATACCTTGCTTTGGATGATGCCTCTTGGACAACCTTTTCCTTAAAGGTGTTCTGCAAGAGCACCTATAGAAGAAGTGAGTAGAGAGTAGCGGCACATATACCGATATGGGACGCATGTGGAATTGGTGGTCGACGTGATCTAGAAAAGAGGCATCCAAATCCCAAACAGGTGTGTTCTTTGAAAATGTGCAGACTGTTAATCACTTGATTCTCCATTGCCCTTTCGTCCATGCAATTAGGGCATCCTCTCTAAGTGGGTTTGTTGTTGAGTAGATTATGAATGAGATGAGTTGTGATGTCATGCAGGGGTGAGGCAGTGGGCCCATCAGATATAAAAGCAAAGTTCTGTGCTCTAGTTCCTTCTAATGGTCTTGAGGGAACTATGGCTGAAAGAAACACTTGCACTTTTGAGAATGAAGACTGGTCAGTCCAAGTACTCACTAGAAAAATTAAAAAGATATCATTATTGTATGGGCCCTGAATGACAAATTCTTCAAAGATGTCTGTGCATTTGTCAAAAAACAAGCACGACAAAGGCCTACCAGGATGGTAAGGGCCTATAAGGTAGATTTTGGAGACGCCACTAGCCTTTCCAAGTATAAATTCAAGGATAGGCTAGAACCCTTGTTTATTGCCCAACAATCAAGGGAGTGATTCTCTTGATTTTTGGGGACTGGACTCTGATATGGCCTATTCACCAAGTTTCTGGAAAGGACCACAGTTGTAGAGTAGAGAAGGTGTTAGGCACCCTATTCCACCCGTGATATAGAAGTCCCTAATCAAGGAGAAAGGCCTGGTGGTTCCCAAAAAGTGAACAACAAGAAGAAAATAGATAGTTGGAGGGCTAGAAGAATAATTGAGAAAGAGAGTGGGAGTAATGTGGCAAAGGACCTCTGTCTTGGTCTTCTTCTCCTTGTGGGTTTGATGGATTGGTCTTCTCTTCAAGATGTGCTTGCACTTGGATTAGAGCTCCATAAAGGTTCTTCAAGATCTTGCAATGAGGGTGGTCTTGCCTTGCTTGCTTCTTTTAGGGAGAAATGATGGAGGAAGAAGAACAAAGGAACCCTTCTACCCAAAAGTTTCCAGAGCCTTGGCTTGACACTGCAAGGTAATCTTTGGCCTTGATGAGAAGAGCTCCCAAGCTCTTAGCCCTTGTCTCAAACTGTCCTTCTCCATTAGGAATCACTGATTTTGGCAAGTATGGGACTTCTTATTCTAGAGGGAGTTGTAGAAAAAAAATTTGAGATGCAAGACCCTCTCCTATAGCAAGGTTGTGATTTGAAGAAAGATTGGAGGTACTCTTAAGAGGTAGGAAATCATGGATAATTGACAAGTGGTAGGATCTTGGAGGTTGATTGGAAGGTTGATGCTAATTTATAGAGCATTGAGGAGTAATTGGGCTTAGGGAAGGTTCTAAGAGGTTCTAGAGGCTTTGAGAGTGACTGGCTAGGATTAAGACACTTGTAAGTATTTCATGGCTTGGGGAGTAGTTTTGGGATTTCATTGGCTTAGTCAGGGAGTAGTTTTGTAAAAAGATGGGTAGATTAAGGGCAAACTAAGATTTTTAAGGATATTTTCGTGAAAATTGGGTTAATAGGTAAAGGAATTTGATTTTTGGTTTTGGATTTCCATATGAGGACATATACGTCATTTTCAAAAATGTTTCCTGCACAGTCCAGCACACACACCTCACAGTTTTTTATTGGGTCTTAGTAATCAAGTATCAGAATTGGATGATCTATAGCTTGGTTGGAAAGGGAATTTGATGGGCTAACTAATCATTTTGGTTTAAAGGGTAAAATCCTAAGGGTTAGGAAGATATGGGGTCCACGAGTTAAGTCGATTTTTCAATCTTTGACGGTCAACTGATAACAAGCGGTGTCCAGTATTTCAATCATAACTTCAGCCTGCATATTGGACTGAGTTGAAATTAGGCTAATTGGAAGGTAATTTGATGGCTACAAGATGGACTTATTGATTGAAGAAATGGGACAACATAAGACCAAAACATTGGGGACCACAAGCATATAATTGCTGAAATGTGGATTCACCTAAAAAGCGGAAAAAAATTTTCTGCATCCAAGAAAAATCACACAAAAAAATAAAAGGGTGATGGCCCCAAACCTAGGCTAGGCTGGGTCCCACACCTCTTGAATTTTCCATGTCCTTCTGCTTGGTTTGAGAAGGTTTTAGTGAGGTTTTGGGTTGAATCCAGGCTTAGGTTGTGATTGGGCTTGGGCTTGGGCTTAGAGGTGAATACTTAGAGAAATTCTGCAAGTTCTTCATAAGGAAATTCAAGATTCTCTCCACTAGTCAAATACTCTTGTTGAGTTGGGTTGTCTACAGAATGGTACTCCATCCGATGAATGGTCACTTAGGGCCAGTTTGGATACCACCAAATAAGTTACCTTTTCCACTTACAGCAGTAGATAAGTAACTTATTCAGATAAGTTTGGCTTATGATTAGTTACAAGTAACTTTTTTACTTAAAATTACTTAATCACTTCAGTTAATTTTTATTTTTTTTTGCTTATCTACTTTTCATAAGTTGCTAAAGAGAGGCATCAGGAGAGACAAAAGAGAGAAGAAGCTGATAAGTATGTTGTTTACCAAACATACTTATCTGCTTAATAAGTAGAAACTAAGATAAGCTACTTGAGGCATAAGTAGCTTATCTTGAATAACTTGCAATCCAAACGCCCCTTAAAGTCTATGGCAGTTAAAGTAGGGAGGGGGACAAGGCAGGGATAGGCGGGCTGCTTTTCAACCCCAAGGCAGATATTTAGGGGCATTTGGATCGTAAGTTGCTTAAGATAAGCCACTTATGCCATAAGTAGCTTATCTTAGTTTCTACTTATTAAGAAGATAAGTATGTTTAGTAAACAACATACTTATCAGCTTCTCCTCTCTTTCGTCTCTCTTGATGCCTCTTCAACAACCTATGAAAAGTAGAAAAGCTAAAAAAAATTAACTGAAGTGATTAAGTACTTTTAAGTAAAAAGTTACTTGTAACTAATCATAAACCAAAGTTACTTATCTGAAATAAGTCACTTATCTACTGCTGTAAGTAGAAAAAGTAACTTATTTGGTGGTATACAAACAGGCCCTTAGTGGCCTTTTTGGGCCCCGTCAAGGCTATCTGCTCAAACCCAGGCTTCAGCAATGGCACTTAGAAGAACTCCGGGATTCATCCACACTCACTTTTGGGCCCATCGAAATCAATATCAAAGTTGCCAACCTGACAGGTTCAAATTCCAATGTTTTCAAGGAAATTAGAACCTTGTTCTCTGGGCTAACCACTTGACTTGCCAGAGGTGTATTGGATGGAAATGACCCTATCAATTCTCCCACTGATGCTGAGGCGTTTGGGCCTTTTCTGTACTTTGGAAACTCTATTTTCCTTGGTTACTTCCAATGTATTTTATTGAGAGAGAAAGAGAGGAGGAGGATGACGAGCATTTTCAGTTCAATCTCTCTCTCTCTCTCCCACTCAGACCAATCTACCTACTTGGCTTCTTGTATTTAAAGCAATTCGTGTATCTACTCCAATGATACTATTGTTTTGTACCATTATGGGCGAAGATCCGGGTAACATATGCACTTCTTCAGGAATGAAAAAAATAAAAATAAAATAAAATCATTCTACTTTCGTTTGGTATTTCAGCCTAAATTCTTTTGCCCCTTGATACTCGATCAAATCCTCTTTTTTGAGGAAGAGGATTGAATTGACCTCTATGGGGAGGAGGAGAAGATGTAATTGGGATCATGATCTATTCCAGTTGTGGCTGTTGTAGTTTTGAGGGAGGCAACTTGCTAAAGCTTTATTTTCAGCAGTAGATGCACTGGGATTGGGATTGAATCTGCAACCCTCTATCGTTGAGTACTATCAAGCTGCGGGCTTGACTCCGAGCACTGATTGACATCAGTTGTCTTCTATTCTGGTTATGCTATTGGTATGCATTCTACATTGTATAGCATGGTAACATGTTCTACAACACCCAATTCCTACAATCTAATAACAATGCCATGCATTGAGTTCTCGTAAAAGCAAGATCATTTCATAAGGCCATGTTTGGATGCTCATTTGATTTGAACAGCAATAACTTCAATTCAGTAAGGGCCCATTTGGAAGCATTTCCGCAAAAGGGTTTTCACACCCGGTTTTTTCGATGGACTCAACAAAAACCAATTCTCAGCTTTTTAGTACTTGTTTTGCCGAGCAGGGGATGAGACGGGGTTTGCGGAAGTGCATTCAAATGCACAACACAATCTGGGGCTTTGTTCAAAATGCCAATTATGTGTCAAACACCCCTTTTGAGGGTGCGTCCAAACAGGCTCTAGAATGCAAATGCCCATATTGGGGAGCTAGCCCCACCCACTCCAAAATTGAAACTACTACCATCTCACATCCAACTTTAAATCGCAATGAATTGCAGTGATGGGCTTGTACATCGTTGTAAACGACAATGGTGTCTACTGTGCTGAATAGGGTCATTGTGAATTAGTTCAATTGAGCATCCAAACATGCCATAAAAGCTCATACAATCAATTCGAATGCTACAAAATCAATTCAAACTACTCAGTTCATACAGAATGACAACATAATTTTACACACAGAATTTTTACAAACACATTGTATCGCAGCTCTAGCAAAATAGCAATTCAATCAGCTCCAAGGAAAAAAAAAAAAAAAAAAAAGAAGAAGAAAGAATGGCATACCACAAAGCAACGCAAGTTACAAACCCATTGATCGAAGAAACATTCTCGTCGTTAAGCGTCCCACCAGCGAAAAATGAAGAACAAACTACAGCGGGCCGCCCCATATCTCCCCTATCATCCATCCACGCCAATTAAACCATCAAGCTAGCATCTTGACATTGTTTTCACATTTACAAACGCTTCCAAACCATAACAAAAAGCGGGTCTAGAAGATCGTCTGCTCACACCAATTCCTGGCCAGCCATTCCTTCCTGATCACCTTCTCGAAGAAATCTTCCAATGTATCTTTTCCATAGCTCGGAGTCTTCTCCGCACTATACTCACCTGTCTCTGGATCCACAACCAACATACTCTCAGCTGCATAATACCTCCCGATCTTCCCAAACTCAGCTGCGTCCTCCAATACCGGGAAGATCTTCACGAGGAAATCAAGAAGCCCAATCGCAAAATCCATCACACCAATCGGCACTTTCAAGAACTTGGGCTCTTTCCCAAGTAGCCTAAACAGCATCTCCCCCTGTTCCAATGGCGTCAAAGCCTTCCCCGGTCCGCCAATTGGCAGGATCTTGCAGATCTTATCCTCCCCCAAAACACAATCTGCGATGAACGACGCCAAATCCTCCTCACTGATCGGCTTGCAAGCACACAACCGTCCATCCCCAAACATCACATACGGCTTGCCATCCCTAACCAGCTCCACCTGCCCACCCAAGCTCTTGAAGAACGCAGTGGGCCGCACTATGCTATATGTGAAATCCCCACCCTTGGCTTCCTCCATCAATTCATCCTCGAATTTCAGCTTGGCACGCTGAAATTCGAGCAACGGCTTCTGCACGCAGATCGCCGACAGAAGGACAAAATGCGCCGCGCCATACTTCCGGCCTACAACGAGGCTGTTCCTCGTCGCCTCATAGTCAATCTTCCATGAGTCCTTGACACCACCAGACCTGCTGGCAAGGCACGACACGACGACGTCGATTGTGCGGGCCCCACAGAATTCGGCCAGCGACTCCTCGAGAGCCGCCGTGTCGGTCACATCGGAGAAACAGACAGTCGATCCCTGCAGTTCTTGGAGGGTGTCTTCCTTGCTGCTCCGGCCCCGGATACCGCTTCGCTCGCGAGCCACAGAGATCACATTGAAACCACGGCGGACCAACTCCTTGACTACGAACCGCCCAATGTAGCCGGTGGACCCCACCACAAGGATGGTGATGTCTTTTGGGTCCTTCGCACGGAACGAAGGGGCGGAATTTGGGGCCGTTGAAACTTTGATGGGTTTTAGACCATAGCGGATGTTTGGTTGTGGTGGAGAATAGATAGAGTGAGGATTCGGTATACTATAGCGAATGGTTAGTTGTGATAGAGAAGAGATAGGGTGAGGATTTGGTCTACTATAGCGAATGGTTGGTTGTGGTAGAGAAGAGATAGGGTGAGAATTTGTTATACTATAGCGAATGGTTGATTGTGGTAGAGAAGAGAAGGGGTGAGGACTTGGTATACTATAGTGGATTGTTGGTTGTGGTAGTGATGGGAGGTGGGGACTTATTATACTATAGCGGGTGTTTGGCTGTGGTAGACAATGGGGGGATAGAGAGACATTTTCCAGCTTCTGGATTTCTGGGAGGGAATTTGGAGGAGAGGGGTTATGGGTTTTGATGAGTTATATGATACTCGACCGAGGATATGGGGGTGTACTCGGGTGTTCATATTGTACATGTGGGGCCCACTGGTTCAGTTGTCTGGACCGTTGGTGTGATGGGTCCCACACAATGGAAATATCCTGCAATACCAATATCGTGCCTTTTCTTTCAGTTTTATGTTGGTCGTTGATGGTTTCTCATCTTGACCGTTGATTTCAAAGGTTGTGATTGTGATATTAATGAGACTTTTGGGTGAAGGAACAATCCAATGTGGGTGAATGGACCAATGGTTTGGATCAGTGAAAGTGGGCCCCACTTGTACAAAATGAGAAGCGGAGAAGGGAGCGGATTAGGTGCGGCCACAGCCTCACCCAAGATAGTACGGCACTCTCCGTGGTACCCACCTTCATGTATGTATTATCAATCCACACCGTCCATCCGTTTTGGAAGATTATTTTAGAGCATGAGCCCAAAAATGAAGCAGATCAAAATCTCAGATGGACGTAGAAAACAGTGGACATTGACTATTAAAAACTTCTCGTGGGACACAAAATTTTTGGATGAAGCTGATATTTTCTTTTTCCCTTCATCATGTTAGTGTGACATTATCAACAGGTTGGATGGCAGATAAACATTACGATAGGCCCTAGGAAGTTTTTTAATGGTGAGGCGTTCAATAACCACCTTTTCTTCAAGTATGGTCTACCTGAGATTTGGATCATTTCAATTTTTGGCTCCTAGCCTTAAATGATATGGAAAAAAACGGATGGACAGTGTAGATAGAAAATAAATATATTAATGTGGGACCCACATTAAGGGATGCACTGTATTGGGTGTAGCCGGGGCCGCACCTAACCGCTCCCAGTGTGGGGAGTATTGGCGGGAATGTAAAGAAGGGATGAGGGATAGAAGTGGGATGTCGGGGTTTGTTTTGTGGTTGTGGCGGGCTACTCTATCATAAGAGAATCTGAGTGGTGATAGATGGAAAATTGTACCCGCGCGGGTGAGATGTTCGTAGGGGCTTCTACGCACGTGCCAAGATATAATGCGTGTAAAAGATCCAGCACATTCATCAGGTTATGAGAGCTTTGAGAATTGCTCCATTCAAAAATCAGGTTGGTCTTCTTATCAAATAGACGTCAATAGCATGTTGAATATCAACCAATCAACCATTGGTCATATTTACTAGCTGTTCACTTTCCTCATCCAAGAATAGCTGGCTTGATGACTGGGCCAGTCTGATCTTTTGGCCTGTGGTTCTAGTACTCATTCTTCCTTGTTGGCACGTGTGCGGCAAAGGCGTGACGTCCATCTAAATAGCGAGCTGGAGATTTGCTAGCCGCACACGGGATTTTTAGTATAATGCCCAGGAGTGTACACGAACCGAGTTAGCTCGGTTTGCTCGCGCGACTCGACTCGACTAAAAAAGCTCAATTTGACTCGGTTCGAAGCTGAGTTTAAGCCGAGTCGAGCTGATTTTTTGAGCTTGAAGATGAGTTCGAGGTGGCCCCAACTCGACTCGACTCGACTCGAATTGAAACTCAGATCGAACTAGTTGGTGACACGATTATTTTGATATTGATGTTGCTCACCAAGTGTTTGATGAATTGACTCAACAAAAGTGTGGCGGGTGGCACAGCTAGTGGCAAGGAAGGTATGTACATGAAATAAATACCTTTTTTTTTTAAAGTTTTTATGATGTAGTCCAGGTGTTTGTGAAAATGCCTCAATGACGAACTCGGCTCGATCTTGGTTCAAACTCGGCCCGAGCTGGCCCGAGCTGCTGACCAAACTGAGCCGAGTTAGCCAGTCAGGCTCGAGGACCGAGTCGAGCCGAGTTCGAGCTGAAGTCAGCTAGTGGCTGAGCTGAGTCAAGCTGAGGCCAGCTCAACTCAGTTCGACTCGATGTACACCCCTAATAATGGCCACAGGTGTGTTATAAGCAAAATATTGACCAATTTCTCAAGAACTCATGCAAACTTTTTGTAGAACTCAGCATATGTGATGTAACTCCAAAATCTGAATGATACACATCAAGTAACACCTCATTAAACCCCGGGCCCAATTTTTACTTTGATCCAAAACTTAGTGGGCCATGAAAAATGAAAACAGTTTCCTCCCTTGATTTGCATTTTTCTTTTCTATGGCCCGCCAAAATTTTATATCAGGGTGAAAAATTTTCCCTTGAGGTTTCGTTGGATTTCGCATGACATGGACCGTTCAATAACCAAATTCACATACACTTCCGCATTTTCATTAATTCAATTCAAAATTCACAAACACATTCACATGGCCTTCCACATTTTCATTCATACAATTTAGCATTTAGCATTCACAACCACATTCACATCCACATGCACCCCTACATTTACTTTCATATAATTCAACATTCACAACCATATCCATATGCACACCATAGAAATCAATATTCATACACATCCACATCTACACGCACTCCAACATTTTTACACCACATATATTTCAAAATTTACAACCAATGCACTTTTAAGTCCACATTCATACAAATCTACTTTCACATCTACTTTTACATCCACATCCATATGTACTTGCACATTTTAATTCATACAACTCAACATTCACATTCACATACACTTTCACATTCTCATTCATTCAATTTAAAATTCACATGCACTTCCATATCAACAACCACATCCACATTTGCATTTATACAATTCAACATTCTTATGCACATTCATTTAACATTCACAAAAATGGTGCCCAAGTGGGATCCACATTGCCTAAGTGGGATCAACACTAGCCAAAGGGGATGTACAGTGCCCACGTGCAATCCATAGTGGCCACCTTTCAAAAAAAAAAAAACCTCACAAAAAAAATAAATATGAAATCTTACCTTTAACCATTATATCAGTTGCACTCCCTGTTGAGATGTGGAGCCACATTTGAAAAAGGCTGTTCGACCAATCGAGTGCCCTGCTCGACTGGTCGAGTGGCCCACTCGACCAGTTGAGGGTTGGCTCCACTCAAAGTCTAGTGAGTAGCAATTTTTTGGGTCTGAGGTGCTCGACCGGTTGCGGCCCATGCTTGACCAGTCGAGGGTCCGCTCGACCATTCGAGGTTATGCAGATTCGTTTGTGGATTTGATGCGGACTGCGGAAATTTGAGGCGGTTTCGCAAGGGTGCGAAAGGGAAGTTGCTTAAACTATAAATAGAAGTTCCTAGGGTTATTCTAGGGTATGAGAAATGGTTTTCTAAGCTAGGCTAAGGGTTATCTTTGTGCATGGGAGCATTAAGAGGTTAGTATATTGATTGTAATCTTCGTTTTTCTTCATAGTGGAAGTTTGCACCCGTGGTTTTTTACCCTTGATGTGGATTTTTCCACGTATATCTTATCTTGTGGTTTGTTTGGTATGCTTTGATTTTTCTTCTAGATTATATTTCTTCTTGTTTATCGTTTGTGGGTGAGACCGAAGATTGGATCTCAGTTCACTGTGGTGTTGGCATGTTGCGCAACAACTGGTATCAGAGATATTGGTTTAGTTCAAGTGGGAGCGATGACGGAAGAAGGGAAGACTAGAATCGAGAAGTTTGATGGTTCAAACTTTGTTTTCTTGAAGATGCAGATGGAGGATTGTCTATATCAAAAGGACCTCTATATTCCTCTAGAAGGAAAAGAGAAAAAACCAGAGGAGATGACAGATGATGAATGGTTTTTATTGGATCGGAAGGCCTTAGGAACGATCCGACTCTCTTTGTCTAAGAGCGTCGCCTTCAATATCTCCAAGATGAAAACCACAAAAGAATTAATGCATGCCCTAGCTACGATTTATGAGAAACCATCAGCATTCAACAAGGTTTATCTTATGAAACGGCTATTCAACACGAAGATGTCAGATGGTGGTAGCGTGGCTGAACATCTAAACGTTGAAGGAAGAGAAAGATCGCTGAAAAAATGAGATAATAAACACGGACGTTCTAAGTTGAGGAAGAAGTCCAAGGGACCGAAAGACAAAGACGGGTGTTGGCATTGTGGGAAGAAGAGACACATGAAACGTGATTGTAGGGAGCTTAAGAAACAAGAAGGGAGCTCTCAAGGCGGGAAGGATTTAGTGAATCTATCTGAGGAGAGTGACACAGAGGCGTTGATCTTGTCTCTTAATGCGAGGAATGAGTCTTAGGTCATAAACTCGGGTTCTTCGTTTCATGCCACTTCATGTAAGGAAGTTCTGCGTGATTATGTGTCAGGTGACTTCGGGAGAGTCTACCTGGGTGATGATGAGCCGTGCAGTATTGTTGGAAAGGGAGACGTTCATATAAATTAGAAATATGGAACGGTTTTTAAATTGAAGGATGTTAGACATGTACCGAGTTTGAAACGGAACTTGATCTCAGTGGGGCAGTTGGCCGATACCGGATAAGTGACGACCACTACCAGAAAAACGGGCAAAGGCTACGGATAAAATCCGTAGCCATAGACCTATAGCTACGGATTTAGTCCGTAGCACGACCGTAGTCGTAGGTGCCATAACAATAGGTCTGGAACCTATAGCTACGGATTTAATCTGTAGCTATAGGTCAAAATAGCCACGGATTTAATCCGTAGCAATTATGTCCGTAGCTATAGGTTACAACAGCTACGAATTTAATCACCACTACTACGGATTTAATCCGTAGCTATATCTGGCAACCGCTACGGATCTAAGCCGTAGCAATTATATCCGTAGTTGTAAGCTACAACAGCTACGGATTTAAGCATAACAGCTAGGGATTTAATCCGTTGCTATAGTTTACAACAGCTACCACTACCAAAAAATGGGCAAAGGCTACGGATTAAATCCGTAGCCATAACTACCAGAAACTGGCAAAGGCTACGAACCAAATCTGTACCAGAGATCTATAGCTACGGTTTTAGTCCGTAGCACTCTCATACTCATTGGCGCGATGCAACCTATGGCTACAGATTTAATCCGTAGCTATATATTCCAATAGCTATGGTTATAATCCGTAGCAAAATATTAAAAGTTCTTACCAATCTACCAAATTTAAGGCTACACCTGTCAGAGTAGTGGCTACGGTCAGTATCCGTAGCTATTTTGGACATTTAAAAAATTCTATATTATCATTTGTTCATTCAATTACCACCTGTACAATCATTCATTCATTCAATTACAATCCTTCATTCAATCAATTACAATTACAATCCTTCATTCAATCAATTACAATTACAATCAATTACAATTACAATTACAATAATACTGAAAATATAAGTCTTTGACTTCATTAGAGAAATTAATGTGATTGCACTTCAGCATGAAATTTCAACAACTTCGTATATTCCATCATCCTACAAACAGTCATGTCACTCATAAATTAGAATACCCATTGGAGAAAAGAAAGACAAAGTAAAAGAAGTGCATCATGTATAACCATTTTTTTCTTAATAAATTTAAAAAAAAAAACTTAAAGAGGAATGAAAGTAACACAAAAGAAATAGTCTCACCATATGATTATAGGTTTAGGTTTAGGTTAAGGTTTAGGTTTAGGTTATAGGTTTTGGGATTTGAGAATGAGTTTGGGTTTAGGTCATAGGTTTTGGTTATAGGTTTTGGGATTTGAGAATGGGCTCGGGTTTAGGTTATAAGTTTTAGTTTAGGTTATAGGTTTTGGTTAAAGTTTAGGTTTTAGATTTGAGAATGGGTTCGGGTTTAGGTTATAGGTTTTGGGATTTGAGAATGGATTCGGGTTTAGGTTATAGGTTTTGGTTTTGGTTTTGGTTTAGGTTATAGGCTTTGGTTTTGGGAATTGAGAATGGGTTCGGGTTTAGGTTATAGGTTTTGGTTTTGGTTTAGGTTATAGGTTTGGTTTAGGTTTAGGTTAAGGTTTATGTTATAGGTTTTGGTTTAGGTTAAGGTTTAGGTTTTTGGATTTGAGAATGGGTTTGGGTTTAGGTTATAGGTTTTGGTTAAAGTTTAGGTTTTTGGATTTGAGAATGGGTTCGGGTTTAGGTTATAGGTTTTGGTTTTGGTTTTGGTTATAGGTCTTGGTTAAGGTTTAGGTTTTTGGATTTGAGAATGGTTTTGAGTTTAAGTTATAGGTTTTGGCTTTGGTTTAGGTTATAGGTTATGGGATTTGAGAATGGGTTCGGGTTTAGGTTATAGGCTTTGATTTAGGTTATAGGTTATGGGATTTGAGAATGGGTTCGGGTTTAGGTTATAGGCTTTGGTTTAGGTTATAGGTTTAGGTTTAGGTTTAGGTTAAGGTTTAGGTTTAGGTTATAAGTTTTCGGATTTGAGAATGGGTTCGGGTTTAGGTTATAGGTTTTGATTTTGGTTTAGGTTATAGGTTTTGGGATTTAAAAATGGGTTCGGGTTTAGGTTATAGGTTATGGTTTTGGTTTAGGCTTAGGTTTAGGTTTTTTGGGATTTGAGAATGGGTTCGGGATTAGGTTATAGGTTTTGGTTTTGGTTTAGGTTATAGGTTTTAGTTAAGGTTTAGGTTATAGGTTTTGGTTAAGGTTTAGGTTTTTGGATTTGAGAATGGGTTCGGGTTTAGGTTATAGGTTTTGGTTTTGGTTAAGGTTTAGGTTTTTGGATTTGAGAATGGGTTCGGGTTTAGGTTTTGATTTAGGTTTAGGTTATAGGTTTTGGTTTAGGGATTTGAGTTTAGGTTATAGGTTTTGGTTTAGGGATTTGAGCTTAGGTTATAGGTTTTGGTTTAGGTTATAGGTTTTGGTTTAGGTTAAGGTTTTGGTTTTTGGATTTAAGTATGGGTTCGGGTTTAGGTCATAGGTTTTGGCTTTGGTTTAGGTTATAGGTTTTGGGATTTGAGAATGGGCTCGGGTTTAGGTTACAAGTTTTGGTTAAGGTTTAGGTTTAGGTTTAGGTTATAGGTTTTTTGGGATTTGAGAAAGGTTTGGGATTAGGTTATAAGTTTTGGTTTTGGTTTAGGTTGTAGGTTTTGGGATTTGAGAATGGATTCGGGTTTAGGTTATAGGTTTGGTTTTGGTTTAGGTTATAGGTTTTGGTTAAGGTTTAGATTTAGGTTATAGGTTTTGGGATTTGAGAATGGGTTCGGGTTTAGGTTATAGGTTTTGGTTTAGGTTTAGGTTATAGGTTTTGGTTTAGGTTTAGGTTAAGGTTTAGGTTATAGGTTTTGGTATAGGTTAAGGTTTAGGTTTTTGCATTTGAGAATGGGTTTGGGTTTAGGTTATAGGTTTTGGTTTTGGTTATAGGTTCTGGTTAAAGTTTAGGTTTTTGGATTTGAGAATGGGTTCGGGTTTAGGTTATAGGTTTTGGTTTTGGTTTAGGTTATAGGTCTTGGTTAAGGTTTAGGTTTTTGGATTTGAGAATGGTTTCGCGTTTAAGTTATAGGTTTTGGCTTTGGTTTAGGTTATAGGTTATGGGATTTGAGAATGGGTTCGGGTTTAGGTTATAGGCTTTGGTTTAGGTTATAGGTTTTGGTTTAGGTTTAGGTTAAGGTTTAGGTTTAGGTTATAGGTTTTCGGATTTGAAATAGGTTCGGGTTTAGGTTATAGGTTTTGGTTTTGGTTATAGGTTTTGGGATTTGAGAATGGGTTCGGGTTTAGGTTATAGGTTATAGTTTTGGTTTAGGCTTAGGTTTAGGTTTTTTGGGATTTGAGAATGGGTTCGGGATTAGGTTATAGGTTTTGGTTTTGGTTTAGGTTATAGGTTTTGGTTAAGGTTTAGGTTATAGGTTTTGTTTAAGGTTTAGGTTTTTGGATTTGAGAATGAGTTCGGGTTTAGGTTATAGGTTTTGGTTTAGGTTAAGTTTTAGGTTTTTGGATTTGAGAATGGGTTCGGGTTTAGGTTTTGATTTAGGTTTAGGTTATAGGTTTTGGTTTAGGGATTTGAGTTTAGGTTATAGGTTTCGGGTTTAGGTTATATGTTTTGGTTTAGGTTAAGGTTTAGGTTTTTGGATTTAAGTATGGGTTCGGGATTAGGTTATAGGTTTTGGTTTTGGTTTTGGTTTGGGTTATAGGTTTTGGGATTTGAGAATGGGCTCGGGTTTAGGTTATAGGTTTTGGTTAAGGTTTAGGTTTAGGTTTAGGTTATAGGTTTTTTGGGATTTGAGAATAGGTTCGGGATTAGGTTATAAGTTTTGGTTTTGGTTTAGGTTATAGGTATTGGGATTTGAGAATGGATTCGGGTTTAGGTTATAGGTTTGGTTTTGGTTTAGGTTATAGGTTTTGGTTAAGGTTTAGATTTAGGTTATAGGTTTTGGGATTTGAGAATGGGTTCGGGTTTAGGTTATAGGTTTTGGTTTTGGTTTAGGTTATAGGTTTTGGTTTAGGTTTAGGTTTAGGTTATAGGTTTTTGGATTTGAGAATGGGTTATGGTTTAGGTTTAGGAATCGGGTTCATGTTCGGGATTGGGTTTAAGTCTTGGTTTTCAAGTTTATGTTTAGGGTTTAGGGTTAATTAGGTTATAGGTTTTGGTTTTGGTTTAGGTTATAGGTTTTGATTCAGGTTTAGGTTAAGGTTTAGGTTATAGGTTAGGGTTTAGGGTAAGGTTTAGGTTTTTCGATTTGAGAATGGGTTCGGGTTTAGGTTTTGATTTAGGTTAAGGTTTAGGTTTTCGGGTTTAGGTTATAGGTTTTGGTTTAGGGATTTGAGTTTAGGTTATAGGTTTTGGTTTAGGGATTTGAGTTTAAGTTATAGGTTTTGGTTTTGGGAATTGAGAATGGGTTCGGGTTTAGGTTATAGGTTTTGATTTTGGTTAAGGTCTAGGTTTTGGATTTGAGAATGGGTTCGGGTTTAGGTTTTGATTTAGGTTAAGGTTTAGGTTTTCGAGTTTAGGTTAAAGGTTTTGGTTTAGGGATTTGAGTTTAGGTTATAGGTTTTGGTTTAGGTTAAGGTTTAGGTTTTTGGATTTAAGAATGGGTTCGGGTTTAGGTTATAGGTTTTGGTTTTAGTTTTGGTTTAGGTTATAGGTTTTGGTTTAGGTTATAGGTTATAGGTTTTGGGATTTGAGAATGGGTTCGGGTTTAGGCTATAAGTTTTGGTTTTGGTTTAGGTTATAGGTTTTGGGATTTGAGAATGGGCTCAGGTTTAGGTTACAGGTTTTGGTTAAGGTTTAGGTTAAGGTTTAGCTTTAAGTTTAGGTTATAGGTTTTTTGGGATTTGAGAATGGGTTATGGTTTAGGTTTAGGAATCGGGTTCATGTTCGGGATTGCGTTTAAGTCTTGGTTTTCAAGTTTAGGTTTAGGTTTAGGTTAGAGAGTTGAGATTAGGATTAGGTGTAGGTTTAGCTCTAGGGAATTGAGTTTAGGTTATAGGTTTTGGTTTAGGTTATTGGTTTTGGTTTAGGTTAAGGTTTAGGTTATGGGATTTGAGAATGGGTTCGGGTTTAGGCTATAGGTTTTGGTTTTGGTTTAGGTTATAGGTTATGGGATTTGAGAATAGGCTCGGGTTTAGGTTACAGGTTTTGGTTTAAGTTTAGGTTAAGATTTAGGTTAAGGTTTAAGTTTAGGTTTAGGTTATAGGTTTTTTGGGATTTGAGAATGGGTTATGGTTTAGGTTTAGGAATCGGATTCGTGTTCGGGATTGCGTTTAAGTCTTGGTTTTCAAGTTTAGGTTTAGGTTTAGGTTAGAAAGTTGAGATTAGGATTAGGTGTAGGTTTAGCTCTAGGGAATTGAGTTTAGGTTATAGGTTTTGGTTTAGGTTATTGGTTTTGGTTTAGGTTAAGGTTTAGGTTATGGGATTTGAGAATGGGTTCGGGTTTAGGCTATAGGTTTTGGTTTTGGTTTAGGTTATAGGTTATGGGATTTGAGAATAGGCTCGGGTTTAGGTTACAGGTTTTGGTTAAAGTTTAGGTTAATATTTTGGTTAAGGTTTAAGTTTAGGTTTAGGTTATAGGTTTTTTGGGATTTGAGAATGGGTTAAGGTTTAGGTTTAGGAATCGGGTTCATGTTCGGGATTGCGTTTAAGTCTTGGTTTTCAAGTTTAGGTTTAGGTTTAGGTTAGAAAGTTGAGATTAGGATTAGGTGTAGGTTTAGCTCTAGGGAATTGAGTTTAGGTTATAGGTTTTGGTTTAGGTTATTGGTTTTGGTTTAGGTTAAGGTTTAGGTTATGGGATTTGAGAATGGGTTCGGGTTTAGGCTATAGGTTTTGGTTTTGGTTTAGGTTACAGGTTATGGATTTGAGAATGGGCTCGGGTTTAGGTTACAGGTTTTGGTTAAGGTTTAGGTTAAGATTTAGGTTAAGGCTTAGGTTTAGGTTTAGGTTATAGATTTTTTGGGATTTGAGAATGGGTTATGGTTTAGGTTTAGGAATCGGGTTCGTGTTCGGGATTGCGTTTAAGTCTTGATTTTCAAGTTTAGGTTTAGGTTTAGGTTAGAGAGTTGAGATTAGGATTAGGTGTAGGTTTAGCTCTAGGGAATTGAGTTTAGGTTATAAGTTTTGGTTTAGGTTATTGGTTTTGGTTTAGGTTAAGGTTTAGGTTATTGGATTTGAGAATGGGTTCGGGTTTAGGTTATAGGTTTTGGTTTTGGTTTTGGTTTAGGTTATAGGTTTTGGTTTAGGTTATAGGTAACAGGTTTTGAGATTTGAGAATGGGTTCAGGTTTAGGCTATAGGTTTTGGTTAAGGTTTAGGTTATAGGTTTTGGGATTTGAGAATGGGCTCGGGTTTAGGTTACAGGTTTTGGTTAAGGTTTAGGTTAAGGTTTAGGTTTAGGTTTAGGTTATAGGTTTTTTGGGATTTGAGAATGGGTTATGGTTTAGGTTTAGGAATCGGGTTCATGTTCGGGATTGCGTTTAAGTCTTGGTTTTCAAATTTAGGTTTAGGTTTAGGTTAGAGAGTTGAGATTAGGATTAGGTGTAGGTTTAGCTCTAGGGAATTGAGTTTAGGTTATAGGTTTAGGGAAAGGTTACGTTTAGGTTATAGGTTTTGGGATTTGGGAATAGTTTTAGGTTATAAGTATAGGTTTAGGTTAGGTTATAGGTTTTGGCTTTGGTTTAGGTTATAGGTTATGGGATTTGAGAATGGATTCGGGTTTAAGGATTTGAGTTTAGGTTATAGGTTAAGGTTTTAGGGATTTGAGTTTAGGTTATAGGTTTTAGTTTAGGTTATTGGTTTTGGTTTAGTTTAAGGTTTAGGTTATTGGATTTGAGAATGGGTTCGGGTTTAGGTTATAGGTTTTGGTTAAGGTTTAGATTTTTGGATTTGAGAATGTGTTCGGGTAGAGGTTATAGGTTTTGGTTTTAGTTTAGGTTTAGGTTATAGATTTTTGGATTTGAGAATGGGTTATGGTTTAGGTTTAGGAAATCGGGTTCAGTTCAAGATTGGGTTTAAGTTTGGATTTTCAAGTTAAGGTTTAGGTTTAGGTTAGGGAGTTGAGATTAGGATTAGGTGTAGGTTTAGCTTTAGGGAATTTAGTTTAGGTTATAGGTTTAGGTTTTGGTTTATGTTAGGGGTTTTAATTTAGGTTATAGGTTATAGGTTATAGGTTTTGGTTATAGGTTATAGGATTTGAGAATGGATTCGGGTGTGGTCCCTGCAAATACAAATATAATACAAATATAAACACGGCCTGTCCGAATGGCCAGGCCCTTCCAATGCCGTCCATAGGAAATGGACAGCTTCATCATGGTCATAACAGCGGTTCCCACCTTCCAGGGACCCCCGCTCTTCCGGATAGCTCCGACGCACATCCGGGTCTGCTCCATTAATCTCGAGCAAATACATAAACACAGCCTGTCCAAATGGCCAGGCCCCTCCAATGCCGTCCATAGGAAATGGACAGCTTCATCATGGTCATAACAACGGTTCCCACCTTCCAGGGACCCCCGCTCTTCCGGATAGCTCCGACGCACATCCGGGTCTGCTCCATTAATCTCGAGCAAATACATAAACACGGCCTGTCCAAATGGCCAGGCCCTTCCAATGTCGTCCATAGAAATGGACAGCTTCATCACGGTCATAACAGCGGTTCCCACCTTCCAAGGACCCCCACTCTTCCGGATAGCTCCGACGCACATCCGGGTCTGCTCCATCAATTTTGAGCAAATACATAAATACGGCCTGTCCAAATGGCCAGGCCACTTCAATCATGTGCATTCTTGACAAGAGACATACCAGATGCTTGAATCTGAAATACGCAGCTCCAATCCTCACACATGCAACATCCACCTGAAAGAATGCGCATAACCGTCATGCTTGAGTAATCAATACAGGAATCTACATTTAAAACTATAAAACCAAAGATACTCATTGCATTTTTTTGTTTAGGTTTAGGTTATAGGTTATATGTTATAGGTTATAGTTTTAGGGATTTGAGAATAGGTTAAGGTTTAGGGTATTGAGAATAGGTTAACGTTTAGTTTAGGAAATTAGGTTCTGGTTCGGGATCGGGTTTAAGTTTGGGTTTTCAAGTTTAGGTTTAGGTTTAGGTTTAGGTTACGGAGTTAAGATTAGGATTAGTTGTAGGTTTAGGTTTAGGGATTTGAGAATAGGTTAAGGTTTAGGTTTAGGAAATCGGGTTCGGGTTCAGGATCGGGTTTAGCTTTGGGTTTTCAAGTTTAGGTTTCGGTTTAGGTTAGGGAATTGAGATTAGGATTAGGTGTAGGTTTAGGTTTAAGGATTTGAGAATAGGTTAAGGTTTAGGTTTAGGAAATCGGGTTTGGGATAAGAGACATACCAGATGCTTGAATCTGAAATTCGCAGCTCCAATCCTCACACATGCAACATCCACCTGAAAGAATGCGCATAACCGTCATGCTTGAGGGAGCATTGAGATGTTGATGTTGTTTCATGAGGCATGACATGGATGGTGATGTGTTCATACCAAGCAAGTGCTTGATGATGTATGATGATGATGATTATTCATGATGGTGACATGGATGGTGGTGACCAGTGGTGGTGGAAATTGGGTTATTCATTGGGTGTGGAATGACAGAAGTTAGACTTCTGTGGGCTGTCTTTTTGTGAATTATTTGTTTTCTCAGGTGATTGACAAGAGTAGTCCCCTAAAGTTTCCTCTTGCCACATTATTCATAGCATACAAAGCACAAGATAAGCATGACATGTTCGGTGGACCATTAGATGCATATCATTGTGAATTATGACTTGAATGCACAAGTGTTTGCCTTCATGAAAATCAATCATATGACCCATTTTATTAATAGCATACAAAGTATGACATGTTCACTGGACCATTAGATGCATATCATTGTGAATTCTGACATGAATACACTAGTGTCTACCACCAGAGAATGAGCCATAAATTAAGCGACAAACTTGAAAATATACACGGTGTGAGAAATCACTTGAAATGAGGTGCATGCTGAGAAGGGAAAAAAAAAAAAAAAAAAAAAAAAAAAAAACAAAAAACAATGGCCATACATATGGTGCATGTTGAGGTGCCCATAAATGTGGTGGCATTAATGGAATCCATGGGAATACATTTTCAATTGCAGTCATGGAAATCATTATTGGATAACTTTTACATTCTATTTTCTATTTCCTTTTTTTCCCACCAATCAAACAGGCATGGACTCATGTTGAAAGTTAAATAAATAAAAATCTAAAATCTCCATAACACATTTGCCAACAAAGTTAGTACTACTAAATGAGAAGCACCACACCAATCAGGCAAGTGTTAATAATGGTCTTAACCAAAATCTCACATTATCTTTATAAGTTTCACCTAAAAATTGATGGAAAAAAAATTGAAAATGAAAATGAAAATACTTGTACCTTTTTATTGACAAGCAAGGTACCCTTCACAGCACAACCATTGTAGAAACCTGACCTGGATAAGTAAAGGCTAGAGGATAGAGAAACAAAAACAGAAGTTCCATCAAGAACAATTGATTATGAAGGGGATTTGGACTAGCATTAAAGAAAAGACATAAACATAATGTACATATTGGATCCCCAGTGACAGATTTGAGTAGTGTTAATGTTGAAGATTTCTCCACAATTTGAGCCTGATCCAGCATTCTCTAAAGGAAGAAAGACATTCAACTAAAATACGCCAAAAAAACAAGCACAAGATGGAGAAACATAAAGATATCAAAAATGATATAAGTGGTGATGGACAACTTCACTGTCCTTGCAGCCGAGATTCTTTTTACAAATCGCTCTTCACCTATAAAACATAGATGGATTCACATATGGGAACGAAATGTAACTAAACCAACTCAAAATGATGTGCATTTTCAGATGAAGAATTATGCATGTCCTGCTCATGAGCATATGGGAACTTGAGAGACAAAGAATCCACATACAAGATGGTGTCTGTAAGCCATCAGATCCACATTGTGCAAGCATCCTAACCCGGCAAGGATTCAGAGTTTACTAGCCCCGTGCCTGACCGATGAAGTATGGCATTTGAAGAACATAAAACAAGACGGTGCTTATCACGAAAGACTGAAAAAAGCCGAGATAAACACCGTGCTGCAGTTTCTATGGCATTTAGCTACTGATTGTGACAGATTACGCAAGGTAAGAAGACCACTTACAATGATAATATTCTTTTTTCTGTAATGCTGAAAACTGAAAAGTAGTTGACTGTTTTGTTTGGGTGCTCTATCAAATTGAATTGCAATTAATTGGAAATAACGAAATTGTAGTTTCCGCAGCATTCATGATGAGGAACTGGGCTCCAAATTACACTCATGTCACTTTCAAATAACCAACCAGGTTCCGAGTTACTTTCACGTCACTTTCAAGTGGGACTTGAAAGGCTCATAGCTGCAATTAAGGGCTACTCACTCATTATGAATACTGGGAACTGGGAAGCATCATCAATATTTGGCATTTCCTCTTTGATTAAAATGAATTCTCGCTGTTCAGTTCACTTGAATGCCCAAACACAGCCTTTGAGTTTCTCAAGCTGGTCAAGTAACACTAACAGGGCTGCAACTTTCTGATTTCTCGCCCAAGGTGCTGGAAAGGATGAATGGATGGGATGACTTCAACGGATACACATGGAAATACATGGATCAGATTGGTTTGATTTTCTTTGATTCATTGAATTTATAATGGTTAGGAATTGATTAAGAGCAGCTATAGAGTCCTGCCTTTATCAGAATGGGGACTATCCTGATGCACACATTTCCATGTTGGCTTGATCTAGACCATTAATCTTATGGATCTAGTGCAGAGGAATAACTCAAATATCTTTCAAGTTGAAGGTGCTAGTTTTCAAATATGGCCTTTATAGATAACCTTCCATTTTTAGGATACTGATCAGAGGGTCAAGAACCTCCAATCTGGAAGTGCTTTTTAGATCCATTTCATTGGCCAAGCAGACTGGAAAATGAAATCCACACTCTTCTTCACTCTATCAAAGAGAAAACTCAACAAGCGGGAATTCATTACAAATTACAGTTCATGTACTTAAACTATGACATGACAAAAACTAAGAAAGGGACATACCTTAATATGTTGCTATTTTGAACTCCATTTGAGGGGATTCTGATAATCAAACCAATAAAAAAGATCAGGCTGATGACTTCAACTAAAAAAAAAAATTTCTTTCATAAAAACAAAGATTCTAAGTTCATATGAACTGCCTAGCTTTTTAAGAAAGGATTTGTAACCAAGTCTTTAGCAGAAGAAGCAATATTTCTACCCCAAATTCTCACCTAGGAATTCATAAAAAAGGTCATGAAGGTTGACATTGCTCTCTGTTACAACTTTATAAAGATAGCTTCCGACATCTTCCAAGTTCAAAATTGCACCATTTTTTTTACAAGGAGAGTTGCAACTTTATCATGCCTGGCCTTGACAACCTCCAACAAAGGAGGATTCCCAAACTTGTCTGCATTTTAAAACAATAAACCGCTTATTTATGAAGCATGTGTTGCAATAAAAGACAATTTAAATACATTGCAATTAGAGAAAAAAAAACTATATTCATGAACCATTGGAAAAAAAAAAAAAACACAAGTGATATGTTGTTAGTAGTATCTTGATGCATTTTAGACTAGATTGTATAGTATTTCATTAGCCTATTTGCTTTAAGCTATTTCAGAGCTCAGATTGTATAGTAGTAGTCTTCTGCAAGGTTCTGAATTTACATGGTTTCTGTTTCTTCAAACATAGATTTAAGTAAATGAGTTTTGTTAAGCACACAAAATATTTAATTGGTATAAATAAGCAGTGGAGCCAACATATCTGAATATGGGGTCCAATGTCCTACCTATTTAAATCCATCGACATGTGGCTTCTTATTGGCCACGTGCTTAATTATGGATACTAGAAGTAAGAAAACAAGGAAGGACAGACAAACATACTACTGGATCTGCAATCTTTGAATTGAGGAACTCAACGTCGATGATGAATTTCCCTGCAAGTGGAGTCTCGATTGCCCAGACGAAATCGTCGTTGTTCTTGAGGGGCTTGTCTATTACTCTTGCAAATATAAGAGATGTGGAACTAGTTCAAAAGGAAAATTTAGAGAGAATTGGTTGTCACTGGAAGATAGATTTTGAAAATTAAGAAAACAACGAGAAAATTATGATTAAGATCAGAAAACTATAAGTATAGGGCATATGCTACAAATATTTCATTGCCATTTTTTCATGATGATCAGATGATCGGGTGTGGCTGCCATCTGCTAGAGAAGCTGTGGATGATTCTGCTAGGATGGCCCTCACATCTGATCAGGCCATGCTGATGAGCTTATGCGGGAGGATCATGTCCCACAAGGTTCCATTAGCAAGAATACCAAAATCCAATCTTTGACAGGTGAGCATCAACTTAGAATGTTCCATAATGGAAATGATGGCATAAGAAGCACTAATAGCGACAGAGCTTTGTTGTAGGTGAATCTTACTGCCATAAGGACAAAAATTTAAGAGTGATGAGAAATGGGTCCCATTTGATCCCCAGATGCTTTTAAGAAGTAGAAACAAATGGGACACACCCTCACCGACCAATCAAAAGAAAAAAAAAAATGGAGAATATTCACTTACAACAAGTATTTGCTATGGGTGTTCTCACACAAATCATTCCCTACTAAAACATGTACTAGGGAATTCAGAAAAATGCAAAAAATCAAAAGAAAAAGAAAAAGAAAAAAAAAAAAAAAGGTTTGCCGTGTGCAAAGCACAAACATCTGGGGCTGAATAGAATTCTGTTAAATTATAGTGGTTGTTACCATTACCGTTCCATGCATGTATGATCATATCTCTTAAGGGAGGGGCTGAAAAGATGTTTCTGAAGATGGATCTTCTGGCCTTAATTTTTGTTTAAAGAAAGAAAGAAAAAAAAAAAAAACACATACACATACACATGGACAGAAGAGGAAGGGATATATCGGTTTTTGGTTGGCCGACTTTACTGTTTTTTGGGTTTCTGCTAGTTTGGGGCAGCAGAGTCTATCTTCTGTACTAGTTGGCTGGGTGATGTTGGTATTAGGAGTTGCGGTCCTCAATTTCATCACATAGAGATAAGAAGAGAGGAAGACCGTCAGATGAGATGAGATGAACGACTTACCTTTGTGATTTTTGTAACTATAGCATGTCCCTAGTGATGCTGTTTCTATCATATGCTTTTAATGAAAGTTTGAAATTTTCATTATGTAAGTTCACAATGCAATTCTTGAGATTCCAGAAAAGGCCATCTTGGAAGAAGCAATACACCATTTCCATTTCTTGCAATTCTCCCTCCATATGCCGCACAAAGTTGCCAACAAAGCAATACACCATTTCCATTTCTATATCAGTTCATGTTTAGTAGTTACACATAATACAAGGATTTGGGTTTTATAACCTGGTTGACCATTAGAATAGTAGTTCTCCTTTTTTCGTAGTTCATGTTTAGTAGGTACCACATATAATACAAGGCTGGGCATATATAGATTCTTTCACTGGAAAAGCATGCAAGTGAACAAAATACCAGCAATAATTAAGTGTTTCGAAGTGATGGAAATGATCTTTCAAAAGTTAGGCCATAAGAACTAGTTACCATATGTTCACCCTTTTCCTAGCAATATTCTAGCAAATATTTGTGTTTGTTTTTCTGTAGTTTTGTTTCTTTATTTTGTTTCTTTGTTTTTCTGTAGTTTTGTTTCTTTGTTTTGTTTCTTTGCTTGGTGCATATGGATGGCAAAAGGATGATTGATGAGTTTTAACTTTTTTCTAATTTAATTCATATTTTCAATATTTTAAGAAAATTATTTTTAAAAAATCTTAAGATTTACGATACAATTTTAGATTCGATATGATTCAACCCTTATATGATCTGCGATATGATAATGATTTTGACCACATTGATACATGGTGAATAGGTCCCCTCAAAAACTAATGACCACATTCGGCCAACACAGCTATAAGAGGCCATTTTCCTTTTCTTTTCTTTTTTTCTTTTTTAATCAAAATTTTCATGCATTTTCTTCATTTCAAATGTAGAAGAAGGCTAGGAAACTCATTTTAAACTAGATCTAGGCCGATTATGGAGATCAAAGCACAAGATTTGAGTGTTACTCAATTATTTGAAGCAAAGAGGAACTCAATTGATAGTTTATGCTTACAATGACAAATATCAATTGGAATAATGCATAATTAAACAAATAAATTGCAATTTTAACACAATTGGGGGCAAGCACTCCTGTGTCATTGTGTTGGATTAGGTTGGAATGGCATGCATGGAATTACTTAATGATATTCTATTGTAATCACTTGTATTTAAATTATGGATAATCTATGGTAAATGGTGGGTCATGGGATGTTCGATAAAGTATGTAACAAAAGCCATTACAACAAAAATTAAACTCTATTTTCAGCAGGTCAGGCTGACAACAACATCCTTACTAAAGAATGGTCTAATGCACCATTGAATACATGTCAAAAACATGAAAACATGATGGATTCTTATGTTTCCCTTTTCTCATTTTTTATGATATTTTTTTCTGAAATATTTTGGGCATACAGGTTGATAGGATCTGATATGAAGCATAATGTATCAGTTTTGGGCCACGCCAACATGCCCTGATTTGCAGAATATTTCTATAGGTCCTACAAAGCCTTTTCCAACTTGTTGTGTGAATTCACAAACATAACTCAATGCTGCTTAAAAATTACTAAAATCACCATTGAGAAGTGTACTTTTAACATGGATACCAAGACTTACTAGCTGCAAACCTACAAGAGAAAACAGCAGCTGCATAGAGTCCATCTTAGCCTTGAGACTAAACATCCCCTCTCTTTTTTACAAATACGGCCCTTTTATTTTAAGATAAATGGCATGAAATCAAACCGCAGTTTGCAGAGAAATGAGTGCAGGTATGAAAAAATGAGTGGGAGCAAATAACATTTCAGGAGTTATTTGATACGTTGAAAGAGTATGAAAATCCACAAATATGCACAACCATTATGTGCCTAGCTTACTTGCATCTAAGTTCAAAATGTCCACATTACAGGATCTATTGTAGATGAAGAAAAACTAACATGTGATAGGATGACTAGACATTTCAGCCCCAATTTGGTTCATTTGTTAAATTTGGATTGCAGGCCATTTTCATTTTAGCCACCCAATAAGGATCAATAGTTTGTGTAGCCATGATTTGTGTAGCCTTTGGCCTCTCCGTCTCTCTCTCTTGAAGCAAAAAAAGAAGAAAAAAAAAAATCTCTTTTTATGTTTTTTCAATCCATCTTCCATTTTCTTCTTAACAAGAAAATCCATATTTACTAATATTCTCATTTTTCTATTTTTCAAAAGAATGAGTTCGGACTCCGAAAGCATCAGCTCCAGCACTCGTACTTTCAGCCCAAACCCTAACCTAAACCTAAACCCGATCCTGAACCCGAACCACAGATGGTAGCAGTAAACAATACCATAACTCTTATGTTTTTACTGATTGGTGAAACAAGATTGGGTGTAAATATCAGTTCTCTTGATAGGAGGGAAAAGTTCACATGATCCCTACCCTGCAATAAGGCTATTTGGTAGACCCTAGTACAACATGACATGTGCACAGTTAATCATTCATACGGATGGCCATTAGGATAGCCCCACTACTCATGGTCTATCATAACAACCCTAAGTGACCACAAGATTCTAACCTTCAAAATCCAAGTCTCTCTTTTTGTAGCTGTTGGTTTGCCAGTTGTAGTATTCTAGGTGAACTCTAGACCTTTGAATTATACAATTCATCTTTTATGACATTGATTGGATGGAATCCATGATGGGAACCATCAAATAGAAAGGGAAGTACTATGCATGCATAAGAACTTCGAAATTAGAATAGACAAGGCAACAAGCAAATAGAGCTTACTTCAATAACATGAATAGCATCCCATGCACCTTCTTGCAAATAACTTCTTCGGCCATGCCCTGACTTTGAGCCATCTTCTTTTCTTTTTTTTTTTTCTCTCTCTTTTTGTTGAATCTTAAATGGAAATTGATCGAATGTTACATGCGGCACATGGTTACATTTGAACCTGTTAGCATTCGCATCAACATGGTTACATTTGAACCTATTAGCATTCGCATCAACAGTCAATCCATTTTTCCACCTAATTGTCAAAAAATGAGATAGATTCAAATCTCAAGTAGACTACACCAAAGGAAAGATGGTAATTGAACACCCACCGTTAAAAACTTATTAGGGCAATAAAGTTTTGGATTAAGATGATATTTATGTTTTCCCTTCATCTAGATTTGTCTAACATAAAGCAACATGTTGGATAGCAAATAAACATTGCACTAGACCTTTTTTTTTTTTAATCCAAAACTTATATAACATGCCATAATGCAAATTATTTTAATTCATGCATAATGAAAATGTAACTAATTACTACTCATTTACAGTCAACTACACTTGGAACCAATCAAACAAGTTTTCATGGTTAGCATGGCTTGTTTCACCACAATTTTTAAGGGTACCACACCATAAACAATAGACCTCACTACAGATGGAAGCACCTCCCAAGGTTGACTTTAATCCTGCAATGCAAACAACTATAGACATGTTGAAAAAAGCTGCTCATTTGTAATGATTTTTCAGATTACATGGTTCCTTTGTTTCCTTCAGAATTCAAACAATCATAAACAATTTCGCCTGGGCTTCAAATAGTTCCGGCATGACTATAAAACAGAAGTAACCACCTCCAATGGGCTAATTTGGAGAAGAAAACTAGATATTTTCATAATGAGGGAACCTGATTTTCGATAGATATTTTCATAATCAGTGAGGGAACCTAAAGCAAACCAATCTTGTAGCAGGTTATTCATCCCTTCACTGGGACATTTCTATTCTGAATTTCAATGCAAATTGAACTGAATCTCGAGATTATCCTATTTGTGTAAAGGAAAGAATCAACATTATCCTATTTGTATTACATTAGAAACTTTCAAGCAATTCCCTTCATCAGGGGAAAACTATATATACATGTCTATTGGAAGATATGGACAGTTGTAGGTGCTATCTTGGTTGAAATGTGAAAAAATAAATCCCAAACAAATGAATTAATTTCATATATTATCGAATGCTGAGAATTTATCAAAGCCAAACAAAAGGTTTTTTTTTTTTTTTTTAAAGGGTCAGCATATTAAGAATTTAGTTAAAAACTGTCCAAGAAAATCATCTCACATGCAAATCCGTACCTAATAAAATAACATTAAGTTTCATAAGAGGGAAGTATTTCAGCATTCAATGAGTATATCCATAGGAGCTTTCCAGTTGTGCAATGAACAAAACTCATGGTCCATTGCCAACTCGACAGTAAATGTGACTATACAGTCAGTGAATCCTGACTGTCCAAATGGTTGGCACTAGTATGGATGACCCATGGTATAAAGGCCAATCTAACTGAAAAAATAATATCAAGCAGTTAAAAAACTTCCCCCTTTCTAATATAGACCATTACACCTTCGTTTTCCATCCAAAGCCCAACAAATCAACAGACGGGATTTCTCCTAATAACAAGCTACCAAGCATACATCTCCTGCTTTCTTGTAATCCCTGTAACCATCTCTGGTACAGACAGATTTGGGCGGGGTTTATTTGAGTATCTAAACCATTCTTCATCCATGTAACCATCTCTGGTACACGGATTCCATCCTTCAAAAAAGGAATGCATAAAAAACACTAACCCTAGAACAAAGAAAGGGAAAAAAAAAATCAAATACCTGTCGATGGATTCTTTAACTTCTTCAGCAATAGAGAAATGGGGCTAGAAGTAGCAGCAGGGGTAGGCAGATTTGAGGGGGGTTTATCCTCTACGGCAGTGGCAATGAGATCGAGTTGGGATTACGATTTGGGTAGGTGATTTGAGCAAGGGCCGCGATTTTGACAAGGGCAAGGGCTGTGATTTGGGGAGGAGCTTCACGGCTTCATTGGAGAGAGAGGAAGGAGAATGAGATGGTGGAGATGCATTGGAGAGAGAGGGACGAGAATGAGAGAGATGGTCAGGGAACGGAGAGAGAAAGACAGAGAGAGAGAGAGAAAGAGGGATTGGGGTTTTGGATGGGCGCGCGCTCAAAACAGCCGGAGAGAATGGGGTGGGGTAGGAGCAGACGGAGAGAGAGACAGAGAGAAAGAGAGAATGGCATAGGCAGACGGAGAGAGAGAGCGGAAATGGGGTTTCGGATGGGCGCGGCTCTGTTTTGAGCACGCGCCCATTCTGGGCGTCGAATTTCAAGGGACCGTGTATGACGGTCCTGTTAGGTGCTCCGTGGGGCCCACCATGATATATGTGGTTTATCTATGCCGTTCATTAATTTTAATAATATTTTTTAGTTTATGTCACCAAAACTTAGATAGATTGAAGGCCCAAGTGGACCACACCATAAGATGCACATGTGATTTAATCTCCATGTTTCCCACCGTGTGGTCCACTTGAGCCTTCGATCTACCTGATTTTTAGTTTCATGCCCTAAAATGATATTTCAAGATATATGAATGGCTTAGATATAATACATATATTTTGGTGGGCCCTATAAAGCCCCTTACACGGCCATTAATTAATAATGGCGTGGCAATCTTTTAGCTACGGATTAAATCCGTAGCAAATATAGCTACGGTTTATATCCGTAGCAAAAATCTATCATAGTTCGTAGCCTTTGCTCAATTTTTTTGTAGTGGACCTTCACTAGTGATTCCTGGAATATCACAAAAGTGCCTTAGTAATTTCTCGAGGCAAGAAAGAAGGTACTTGTACATGACTTCAGGATCGTATAGTTCACTTGCAGTCGCATCAGTGAATGGGCAGTTATGGCATCAGAGATTGAGACATATGAGTGAAAAAATGAATGAAAGGTTATTGTCAAAAGGGAAGCTACTAGGGCTGAAGTCTATTGACTTGGAATTCTGTAAGGACTGCGTGTATGGCAAGCAGAAGAGGGTAAGCTTCAAGAAAACAGGACGCGCTCCATAGACACATCTGTTGGAGCTTATACACACGGATGTGTGAGGACCGGCACAAGTATCATCTCTTGGTGGCTTACTTTATTTCGTTTCTTTTATTGATGATGCTAGTAGAAAACTGTGGGTTTATTTCTTAAAGCACAAATCTGATGTATTTGATGTATTTAAGAAGTGAAAATTTATGGTAGAAAATGAGACAGATAAAACAGTAAAATGTCTTAGATCAGATAATGGGAGAGAATATTATGATAAGAGGTTTGAGGAGTATTGTGTAGCACATAGAATCAAACATCAGAAAATGATTACAGGGACACCGCAGCAGAATGGTGTGGCTGAGCGCATTAAGTGGACAATCCTTGAGCGCGCCAGGAGCATGAAGTTACATGCAGGGTTGCCCAAGACATTTTGGGCAGATGTTGTGAATACTACCACATATCTCATCAATAGAAGTCCCTCAGCACCATTGGATGGTGGGCTACCAGCAGAAACATGGACTGGGAAAGAAGTGAAGCTTGTACATCTCAAAGTGTTTAGGTGCACTTCATATATTCACATTGATGCAGAGTATAGAAACAAATTGGATGTGAAGTCCAAGAGGTGAACGTTTATAGGCTACGAGCAACATGATTTTGGCTACCGTTTTTGGGATATAGAAAACAGAAAAATCATCAGAAGCAAAGACGTAGTATTCAATGAAAAAGTGATGCATAAGGACAATGTGCAGCAAAATAAGGCCGATGAGAAAGAATTCATAGAGTTGGAAAATTTACCAGACACGGGTGTTACAGTGTCACAGGATGATCATGCACATAAGCATTATGAGGCAGAGCTGCAGACACAAGTTGTGAGGAAGTCTACTCGGGCGAGGAGACCCACGGTTTGATATTCACTCTCTTTATATTATCTACTACTGACAGATAATGGTGAACCAGAGTATTTTGAAGAGGCATTACAGTCAGATACACGGGTTAAGTGAGAGCAGGCCATGGATGATGAGATAGACTCTTTTGAGTCAAATCATACATGGAGATAGTCACTCTACCTAAGGGTAAGAAAGCTCTTCATAACAAGTGGGTTTATAGATTGAAGGAGGAGCACGATGGTTCGAAACGGTACAAGGCTAGATTGGTTGTGAAAAGGTTCCAACAAAAGGCAAGTATCGACTTCACTGAAATATTTTCACTAGTGGTGAAAATTCTACGATTCGTATGGTCTTAAGTATAGTGGCTACAAAGGACTTACATCTAGAGCAGCTAGATGTTAAGACAGACTTTCTTCATGGAGACCTTGAAGAAGAGATATATATGTATCAGCCGACATGATACGTGGCACCAGGAAAGGAGAACGAGGTGTGTAGGCTGAAGAAGAGTCTATCTGGCCTGAAGCAGGCCCCGAGGCAGTGGTACAAGAAGTTCGACAGTTTCATGTCAGGAAACAGTTTTAGGAGATGTCATGCAAACCACTGTTGCTACTTGAAGAAGTTTGATATGTCGTACATCATTCTTCTTTTGTACGTTGATGATATGCTTGTGGCCGGATCAAGCATGAAAGACATCTTATATCTCAAAAGACAACTGTCTAGAGCCATGAAGGATTTAGGAGCTGCAAAACAAATCTTAGGCATGAGGATAAAGCGTGACAGGGAAAATAAGAAACTAGTTTTGTCACAGGCAGAGTACATAGCCAAGGTACTTGATCGATTCAGTATGGGAGGTGTTAAGCCGATTAGCACTCCATTAGCCAACCACTTCAGGAGCAAGGTACAAAGACGCAGGAGGAACGGGACTACATGACTAAAGTCCCATATGTGTCAGTTATTGGGAGTCTTATGTATGTTATGGTAAGCACAAGGCCAGATATTGCTCAAGCAGTGGGAGTAGTTAACAGGTTCATGAATAATCTCGGGAAGGAACATTGGGAAGCTGTGAAGTGGATCCTTAGATGCCTGGTAGGTACTGCGGATGTAGGGCTGTGTTATGGAGGATAAAAAATAAAGCTACAAGGCTACGTAGATTCAGATTTGGCAGGAGATATCGACAGTAGAAGAAGCACTACAGGTTATGTCTTTACTCTGGGTAGTGCTGCAGTCAGTTGTGTCTCTCAGTTATAGAAGATAGTATCTATCAACACAAAGGAAGCAGAATATGTTGCAGCTACAAAAGCGTGCAAGGAGATGGTGTGGGTGCATGGTTTTATGGAAGAGTTGGGAAAGAAGCAAGTAGATTGCAAGTTGTACAGTGACAGTCAGAGTGTAATACACTTGGCTAAGAATTCAACCTTTCATTCAAGGACCAGACATATTAACATTAGATATTACTTCATACGTATATGGATCGATTGTTCTAGAGAAGATTCATACAAGTGAGAATCCTGTGGATATGCTGACCAAGGTGGTCACACATGAGAAGCTGAAGCTCTGTTCAACTTTGATTGGTCTTCAGGCTTGAAAACGAAGAGGTGGTGCATTCCAAATGTAGAAGATGAAGGTTTATGGCGTTATGTCTCCAAGTGGGAGATTGTTGAGATGTGGAGCCACATCTAGACAAGGCTGCTCAACCAGTCGAGTGCCCCGCTTGGCCACTCGACTAGCGAGGGCTGGCTCAACTCAAGTCCAGCGAGCAGCAGTTTTTTTGGGTCAGAGGTGCTCGAACGGTCGAGGCCCATGGTCGACCAGTCGAAGAGCCTGCTCGACCAGTCGAGGTTATGCAGATTTGTTTGCGGATTTGATGCGGACCACGGAAATTTGAGGTGGTTTCGCAAGGGTGCGAAAGGGAAGTTGCATAAACTATAAAAAAGGGGTTCCTAGAGTTATTTTAGAGTATGAGAAAGGGTTTTCTAAGCTAGGCTAAGGGTTCTTTGTGCATGGGAGCCTCCAGAGTTTAGTATATTGATTGTAATCTTCGTTTTTCTTCTTATAGTGGAAGTTTGCACCCGTGGTTTTTTACCCTTATTGACGTTTTTCCACGTATATCTTGTCTTGTGGTTTGTTTGGTATGCTTTGGTTCTTCTTCTAGATTATATTTCTTCTTGTTTATCGTTTGTGGGTGAGACTGGGGATTGGATCTCGGTTCACTGCGTTGTTGGCGTGTTGCGCAACACTCCCTTGAAGAAAAACTTGAAATAAATCGCTGGAATGAAAAAAGGCTTCAAATGTCACCGAAATGTCACTCTCTAAGGAGAAAAGCTCCAAAATGTCATTGGAATGAAGGGAATGTCACTGTTAACATGTTGGCATATTGTCGGAGTAGGTCTCAAGGAGGTGGAAGCAATGGTCTTGATCGCCTTTTTTAGTGGTCTCCTCTCTCGAATTGGTGGTGGTCTCTTCTCTCTTAAAAAAAGCTATGAAAAACTGAAATGGGTGGGAATGTCGGTCCGACCCCACATATGTTTCCAAAAAGATATTACAAGGGCCCACCATGTATCTCCATTGAAATCCACTCTAACCATTAGTTCGAAAAACTAATTTCAGGGCATGACTCCAAGAATGAGGCAAAAGGACATTAGGAATGGACCACATCAGAGAAAACAACTGCAAGAGAAAGGTCACATTATCTCTATGAGGAGCTATAGAGGCCTCAAATGAAGATTAAATCAATGCTCTCTGATATCCTAGCATGTCCTGAAATGAATGAACGGATTAGATTTCCAAACAAGTGAGCCTATTTTGTCTTCATGGGACCCACAATCTCTCCTTTGAAAAGCATTTTGCAAGCCATCTGCCCACGATGCAACAAGTGGTCAGAAGGGTGATAAGAATATGAAAGCGCATATGAAAGCGAATATGGACCTAGGAGAAGGATCTCTCTAAGCACCATGGATCTGATCTAGGGGTGTGTGGATCCATCCGATCCCCTCCAAGTGCGATCCACAGTACTCAAGAGGTCCCCCCCCCCCCCCCCCCCCCCCCCCCCCCCCCCCCCCACCCACCATGAGATCCATAGTGCTCAAGGGGATCCACACCCACACTCTCGTACAATTCACATTCACCTTCACATCCACATCCACCAGACTCACATTTGCATTTATTTAATTATAAGTCCACATCCACATCAACATTTTCATTCATTTATATTCAACATTCACATCTACTTCATGCATTCCACATTCACATTGACATTTTTATTCATTCAATTTACCATTCGCATACACATATTCATTGTATTCAACATTCATATCTTCTCTTATTTTTTCAAAGAATACGATTTGTCTATAAAAAGTGTATGTCGATGTAGGATATAGAAGTGAGTGTGAATTTTGAATGGTATGAATGCAAATGTGAAAGTGCATCTTCATGTGGATGTTGAATTGTAGAAATGCATATGGATGGGGTTATGGGTTGTGAATGTTTACTTGTATGAATGCAAATGTGAAAGTGCATGTGCATATGGAAGTGGATATGAATTTTGAATTGTATGAATAAAAATATGGAGGTGAATATGGATGTTGAATTGTGTGAATGGTGGAAGTAATGTGCATATGGTTGTGTGTTATGAATATTGAATTGTATGAATGCGAATGTTGTGGAAGTGCATGCGGTTGTGAATGTTGAATTATATGAATGAAAATGTGGAACCGCATGTGAATGTGGGTTATGAATGTTGAATTGTATGAAAGAAATGTTGCGTAGAATGCCAACAACGCTAGTGAATCGAGATCCAATTTTCGGTCTCACCACAAATGATAAACAAAAAGAAATATAATTTAGAAGAAGAATCAAAGCATTCCAAACCAAACCACAGGACAAGATATACATGAAAAAATTCCAACAAGGGTAAAAAACCACGGGTGCAAACTTCCACTATGAAAAAAAATGAGATTACAAGCAATATATTAACCTTTTTCCTTTAGATGTATAGAGAAAACCCTTTGCCCACACTTTAGAATAACTCTCATAACCCTAGAAAAGCCCTAGGGACCCTTATTTATAGTTTAGGCAACTTCCCTTTTGCACCCTTGCGAAACCGACTCGAATTTCCGCAGTCTGTATCAAATCCTCAAAACAAATCTGTGTAATCTTGACTGGTCGAGCGGACCCTCGACTGGTCGAGCATGGGCCTCGACCGGTCGAGCACCTTAGAACCAAAAAACTAATGCTCGCTGGACTTTGAGCCGAGCCAGCCCTCGACTGGTCGAGTGGGCCACTCAACCGGTGGAGCAGGGCACTCGATTGGTCGAGCAACCCTGTCTAGATGTGGCTCCACATCTCAACAATCTCTCACTTGGAGACACATCACCATAAACATTCGTCTTCTACATTCGGAGTGCACCACCTCCCCGTCTTCAAACTTGAAGGCCAATCAAAGCTGAACAGAGCTTCAACTTCTCCCGTGTGACCGCCTTGGTCAGTATATTCACAGGATTCTCACTTGTATGAATCTTCTCCAGAGTAAACGATCCATCTTCCAGTAACGAACGTATGAAGTGATATCTGATGTCAATATGCTTGGTCCTTGAATGAAAGACTAAATTCTTAGCCAAGTGTATTGCACTCTGGCTATCACTATACAACTCACAATCTTCTTGCTTCTTACCCAACTCTTCCATGAAACCTTACATCTACATTATCTCCTTGCACGCTTCTGTAGCTGCAACATATTCTGCTTCCGTTGTACTGATAGATACTATCTTCTTTAACTGAGAGACCCAACTGACTGCAGCACTACCCAGAGCAAAGACAACCTATAGTGCTTCTTCTACTGGCGATATCTCCTGCCAAATCTGAATCTACGTAGCCTTGTAGCTTGATTTCCGATCCTCCATAACACAGCCCTACATCCGCAATACCTACCAGGTATCTAAGGATCCACTTCACAGCTTCTCAATGTTCCTTCCCGAGGTTGTTCATGAACCTGCTAATAACTCTCACCGCTTGAGCAATGTCTGACCTCGTGCTCACCATAGCATACATGAGACTTCCAATAGCTGATACATATGGGACTTTAACCATGTAGTCTCGTTCCTCCTGCGTCTTTGCACCTTGCTCCTTAGAAAGCTTGAAGTGGTTGGCTAATGGAGTGTTAACCAGGTTAGCACCTCCCATATTGAATCGATTAAGTACCTTGGCTATGTACTTTGCTTGTGACAAAAGTAGTTTCCTGTTTTCCCTTCACGCTTTATCCTCATGCATAGGATTTATTTTGCAGCTCCTAAATCCTTCATGGTAAATTCTCTAGACAGTTGTCTTTTGAGATATAAGATGTCCTTCATGCTTAATCCGACCACAAGCATATCTTCAATATACAGAAGAAGGATGATGTATGATGTATCAAACTTCTTCAAATAGCAACAATGGTTTGCATGACATCTTCTAAAACCGTTTCCCGACATGAAACTGTCGAACTTCTTGTACCACTGCCTCAGGGCCTGCTTCAGGCCATATAAACTCTTCTTCAGTCTGCACACCTTGTTCTCCTTTCCTGGTGCCACGTATCCTGTCGGCTGAGGCATATATATCTCTTCTTCAAGGTTCCCATGAAGAAAGGTTGTCTTAACATCTAGCTACTCTAGATGTAAGTCTTTTGTAGCCACTATTCTCAAGACCATGCGAATCGTAGACATTTTCACCACTGGTGAAAATATTTCAGTGAAGTTGATACCTGCTTTTTGTTGGAACCCTATCACAACCAATCTAGCCTTGTACCGTTTTGAACCATCGTGCTCCTCCTTCAGTCTGTAAACCCACTTGTTATGAAAAGCTTTTTTACCCTTGGGTAGAGTGACTAGCTCCCATGTACAATTTGACTCAAGGGAGTCCATCTCATCATCCATGGCCTGCTCTCACTTAACCCGTGTATCTGACTGCAATGCCTCTTCAAAACACTCTAGTTCACCATTATTTGTCAGTAGTAGATAATGTAAGGAGGGTTAGTATCGGACCATGGGTCTCTTCTCCCGAGTAGACCTCCTCACAACTGTGTGTTGCGGTTCTGCCTCATAATGCTCTTGTGCATTATCATCTTGTGACACTGTAACACCCATGTCCGGTAACTCTTCCAACTCTATGAATTCTTTCTTATCGACCTTATTTTGCTACAAATTGTCCTTATGCATCACTTTTTCATTAAGACTATATATTTGCTTCTGATGATTTTTTAATTTTCTGTATCCCAAAATCTGTAGCCAAAATCATGCTGCCCGTAGCCTATAAATGTACAACTCTTGGACTTCGCATCTAACTTGTTTATGTGCTCTGCATTAATGTGAATATATGAAGTGCAACCAAACACTCTAAGATGTGCAAGGTTCACTTATTTCTCAGTCCACGTTTCTTCTGGTAGCCCATCATCCAATTGTACTGAGGGACTTCTATTGATGAGATATATGGCAATATTCACAGCATCTGCTCAAAACGTCTTGGACAACCCTGCATGTAACCTTATGCTCCTAGCGTGCTCAAGGATGGTCCTGTTAATGCGCTCAGCCATACTATTTTGTTGCGGTGTCCCTAGAATTATTTTCTGATGTTTGATTCCATTTGTTGTACAATACTCCTCAAACCTCTTATCACAGTACTCTCCCCCATTATCTGATCTAAGACATTTTACTGTTTTACCTATCTCATTTTCTACCATTACTTTTCACTTCTTAAATACATCAAATACATCAGATTTATGCTTTAAGAAATAGACTCATAGTTTCCTACTAGCATTATTAATAAAAGAAACAAAATAATACGAGCCACCAAGAGATGATACCTGTGCCGGTCCCCACACATCAGTGTGTATAAGCTCCAACAGATGTGTCTTTGGAGCGCATCCTATTTTCTTGAAACTTACCCTCTTCTGCTTGTCATACATACAGTCCTCACAGACTTCCAAGTCAATAGACTTCACCCCTAGTAGCTTCCCTTTTGACAATAATACTTTCATCCCTTTCTCACTCATATGTCTCAGCCTTTGATGCCATAACTGCCCATTCACTCTAGTTGATGCGACTGCGAGTGAACTATACGATCCAGAAGTCACGTACAAAGTACCTTCCTTCTTGCCTCGAGATATCACTAAGATACCTTTTGTGATCTTCCAGGAATCACTAGTGAATGTCGTTGCATATCCGGTATCGGCCAACTGCCCACTGCCACTGAGATCAAGTTTCGTTTCAAACTCGGTACATGTCTGACATCCTTCAATTTCAAAGTCGTTCTATCTTTCTGATTTATATGAACATTTCCCTTTCCAACAATCTACACAACTCATCATCACCCAGGTAGACTCTCCTGAAGTCACCTGACACATAATCACGCAGAACTTCCTTACATGAAGTGGCATGAAATGAAGCACCCGAGTCTATGACCTAAGACTCATTCCTCACATCAAGAGACAAGATCAATGCCTCTATGTCACTCTCCTCAGATAGATTCACTTAATCCGTCCGCCCCGCTTGAGAGCTTTCTTCTTATTTTTTAAGCGCCCTATAATCACGTTTCATGTGCCCCTTCTTCCTGCAATGCCAATACCCGTCTTTGTCTTTCGGTCCCTTAAACTTCTTCCTTGACTTACAATGTCTGTGTTTATTGCCTCGTTTACTCAGCGATCTTCCTCTTCCTTCAATGTTCAAAGCATTCCCTGAATCCCCTGAAACTTTCGATGTCTTTCTTCTAGATTCTTCGCTGAGAATTAGACTGGCCACATCATCGAATTTCAGTTTTGTCGACCCTGAAGAATTACTCACTGCAATCACTAAACCATCCCAACTGTCTGACAAACTAAATAGGTCAATAACCGCCCTGACCTCGTCCTAAAAATAATGCCAATGGATTCCAACTGGCTCGTGAATGTATTGAACTCGTTTAGATGTTCAGTCATGCTCCCACCATCTGACATTTTCATGTTGAATAGTCATTTCATGAGATGAAACTTGTTGGACGCTGAAGGTTTCATACATCGTAACTGGGGCTTCCATTAATTCTTTTATGGTCTTTACCTTGGATATATTGAAGGTGTGACGCCCCGGTCACTGCTTCATGTGGGCGGGCACACGTGGGCGGGCCCCCAGGTGTGGCTGGCAGGCTACTGTGTGGCTGGCAGGCTACTGTGCTGGGCGAGCTACTGTTGCAGTTGACTGTAGCGTAACTTGTCCCACATCGGAAGAGTTGTCTGGAGTTGTGGTGGTTATATGTTGAGTTCCTCCCTTAACAGATATGACGCGTTTTAAAGCCGTGAGCTTCGGCAAAGCGGACAATATCATGTGCTGTGGGGGTGGGCTTTACAGAAGGCAACGCTCTTAGACAAAGAAAGTCAAATCATTCCTAAAGCCTTTCATTCTAATAAGATCATTCATCATCTGTCATTTTCTCTGGTTTCTTCTCTTTTCATCTTAGAGGAATATAAAGGTCTTTCTGATATAGATAATCCTCCATCCCATCTTCCAGAAGGCAAAGTTTGAACCATCAAAGTTCTTAATTAGTCTTCCCTTCTTCCGTCATCGCTCTCACTTGAACTAAACCAATAGCTTTGATACCAGTTGTTGCATATAGACGCCAACATGCTAGTGAATCGAGATCAAATCTCCGGTCTCACCCACAAACGAGAAAACAGAAAGAAATATAATCTAGAAGAATCAAAGCATTCCCAACCAAACCACAAGACAAGATATACGTGGAAAAACCCCAACTAGGGTAAAAAACCATGGGTGCAAACTTCTACTATGAAAAAAAAAGATTACAAGTGAAATTGCTATGTGGAAACCCTAAGTTTAGTCAAATTTTGGTGTGCCAAACTAATTCGAGTTTGTGTCATGCTTATTGTTTTATGTATCAAGCTTGTGCTTTGATTTGCTTTGAATCTTCGACGATCATGCTGAATCAATCTTGCTGATATCTATGACGAACTTCTTGCCGAGATCTTTAAGCTGAAAAAAGTGTTTGAGTTTCAAGTGTTGTTGAAGACTCAACTTTCAAGAACCCAATCCAATATTGTTGTTCAAGTTCTGTAACAAAAAAACATCCAAGAACTCAAGTCCTAATTGAAGACTAAGTTCGATACGTTGAGTTCAAGCTTCAAATATCGCAAGAATTAAAGTTGCCGATGTGATCGATAGTTTGACGGTTCACACGTTCTATCTCATAAGTAAGGTATGAATGACCTAGATTGACCTTAGGGCATGTTATGTTTTATTTCATACTTGGTATCGGTCATTTTATAAGTTAATAGTTTGTTTGTTCGACTAGCCCTAGCACTGGCTCGACTAGTCCTAGATTTTCTCTACCAGTTCAGGATTTGTTACAATTTTTTCAGAATTTTTTAGTCCTCGACCAGTCCTGGAAATTGCTCGACCAGTCGAGTGAACAGTGCTCGACCGGTCGTGCAGGACTCAACTCAAATTACAGCAAGAATTCTGGCCCCACTCGACCAATCGTGTGTAGTTCATGACCAGTCGAACAGCAGCCACTCGACTAGTCGTGGGACTCACAAGGCCAGTCGAGCACTTGCCAAATCTTATCGCGCCAGAATTTTTGAAAATATGTTGGACCTAAGACCAGTCGAAGCGAACCTAAGGCCAGTCGAGTGAACATATTTCTCACCTATAATAACACTTAACTAGATTTCAGAGTTTTCTATTCAATTCTAATTATTTTTAAGCAATCACTCTGAGATAATTTTGTGTTCATTCTAAGCTATTTTGTGCATATTTTAGATTCTTTATAAGTAGCTCTTGTTATTTGATTTTAGATCTCTATTCCAATCTGATTTTAAAAAGGGACATTTGTTTTACCCTTTCTTGAGATCGAAATCAAATCAAGCTAGCCCAGGTTAATTTAAATTAAAAATCATCTAGACCTAGAACCCTATACACTTGTGGGACTGAACATTGAACATCTACGTCGTCATCAAGTTGGTTCTACCGGGCTATTTCAGAATCTTCATACAGATAAGTATTTCCCTTTTTTGTAATTCCTTTTTGTTTGGTTTACGAGTTAAGCCAGAAAATCCCATTTGGTTTTTTCTGAGATAAACTAGAAAATCTCGGAGTGTAGGGTTGTGATTGTGTGAGCTCATTTAAAATACAATTGTGAATGGATGAACCTTGAAAAACTATTTGATTAGTGAACGCTAATATCCCGAGGGAGTGGATATTAGGAGTGGAGTAGTTGTGTGGCTGTTTTCAAACAGTTGGTGTACACACACA